>JASTWR010000392.1:0-161900 GCA_030770355.1 Harpagoxenus sublaevis | reverse complement strand
TAAAAGTGAAGTAAAAGAATTTGTTGCTCGACTCTTTTCGGTATTAAAATATTCTATGGACAGTGCCCTACCTAAATATGCAACTTATGATTTTGTTGCTCGCTCCTAACTGCAAGTAAATACATTGTTTACCTCCGCGCCGACGGTTATCTAACACGTCGTAGGCTAAAAGTTAGTAAAACAATTAGTTGCTCGACTCTTTTTGGTATTAAAATATTCTATGGACAGTGCCCTACCTAAATATGCAACTTATGATTTTGTTGCTCGCTCCTAACTGCAAATTAATAAATTGTTTATCTCCGCGCCGACCGTTATCTACGACTTCAATGGCTAAAAGTTAAATAAAAGAATTTGTTGCTCGGGTCTTTTTGGTACTAAAATATTCTATGGACAGTGCCCTAACAAAATATGCAACATATGATTTTGTTGCTCGCTCCTAACTGCAAATAAATACATTTATCTCCGCGATGACCGTTATCTACGACTTCAATAGCTAAAAGTTAAGTAAAAGAATTTGTTGCTCGGGTCTTTTTGGTATTAAAATAGTAGCGGAAGGACGACAACGCAAACAGGTCCTTTTGAAGTTTCCCGACAAGACAAAAAGTCGCGGAAAACAAACGCGGGCACAGGAGCGACTTTTTTCGCGCGGCAGAGTACTCTTTCTCCCTATATCTCACGCGGAATCTGTGTCTCGAGAGAGAATATTTTGGTAGGGGGCACTGTCCGTAAAATATTTTAATACCAAAAAGACCCGAGCAACAAATTCTTTCACTAACTTTTAGCCTACGACGTGTTAGATAACGGTCGGCGCGGAGGTAAACAATGTATTTATTTGCAGTTAGGAGCGAGCAACAAAATCATATGTTGCATATTTAGGTAGGGCACTGTCCATAGAATATTTTAATACCAAAAAGACCCGAGCAACAAATTCTTTCACTAACTTTTAGCCTACGACGTGCTAGATAACGGTCGGCGCGGAGGTAAACAATGTATTTATTTGCAGTTAGGAGCGAGCAACAAAATCATATGTTGCATATTTTGATAGGGCACTGTCCATAGAATATTTTAATACCGAAAAGAGTCGAGCAACAAATTCTTTTACTTCACTTTTAGCCATTGAAGTCGTAGATAACGGTCGGCGCGGAGATAAACAATGTATTTATTTGCAGTTAGGAGCGAGCAACAAAATCATATGTTGCATATTTTGTTAGGGCACTGTCCATAGAATATTTTAGTACCAAAAAGACCCGAGCAACAAATTCTTTTACTTAACTTTTAGCCTGCGACGTGTTAGATAACGGTCGGCGCGGAGGTAAACAATGTATTTATTTGCAGTTAGGAGCGAGCAACAAAATCATATGTTGCATATTCTGGTAGGGCACTGTCCATAGAATATTTTAGTATCAAAAAGACCGGAGCAACAAATTCTTTTACTTAATTTTTCGCCATCGAAGTTGTAGATAACGGTCGGCGTGGCGATGCAGTATTTATTAAATAGTAGTATTATTTACAGAACCTTATATTTCGAAAATTTGTTTAGGCTATCTTAAAGCAACAAAATAGCAACAAATTCTGGTATAAACGTTTCTTCGATTTGAGCACTCTATGTATGTTTTTCAGTATGTGGTGGGGCTAGAACCAGTGTCAAGCTGGCCCCCCCACATGCCAAAAAAATATATATAGAGTGCTCAAATCGAAGAAACGTTTATACCAGAATTTGTTGCTATTTTGTTGCTTGAAGATAGCGTGAAAACATTTTGGAAATATAACGTTGTTTAAGATACAGTGCTATCTGTTCATTGTTGGGATATACGTATTTTCTAAAAAACGGTATATTTCCAAAATGTTTTTACGCTATCTTGGAGCAACAAAATAGCAACAAATTCTGGTATAAACGTTTCTTCGATTTGAGCACTCTATGTATGTTTTTCAGTATGTGGTGGGGCTAGAACCTGTGTCAAGCTGGCCCCACCCCATGCTAAAAAAATATATATAGAGTGCTCAAATCGAAGAAACGTTTATACCAGAATTTGTTGCTATTTTGTTGCTTTAAGATAGCCTAAACAAATTTTCGAAATATAAGGTTCTGTAAATAATACTACTATTTAATAAATACTGCATCGCCACGCCGACCGTTATCTACAACTTCGATGGCGAAAAGTTAAGTAAAAGAATTTGTTGCTCCGGTCTTTTTGATACTAAAATATTCTATGGACAGTGCCCTACCAGAATATGCAACATATGATTTTGTTGCTCGCTCCTAACTGCAAATAAATACATTGTTTACCTCCGCGCCGACCGTTATCTAACACGTCGCAGGCTAAAAGTTAAGTAAAAAAATTTGTTGCTCGGGTCTTTTTGGTATTAAAATATTCTATGGACAGTGCCCTACCTAAATATGCAACATATGATTTTGTTGCTCGCTCCTTAACTGCAAATAAATACATTGTTTACCTCCGCGCCGACCGTTATCTAGCACGTCGTAGGCTAAAAGTTAGTGAAAGAATTTGTTGCTCGGGTCTTTTTGGTATTAAAATATTCTATGGACAGTGCCCTACCTAAATATGCAACTTATGATTTTGTTGCTCGCTTCCTAACTGCAAATAAATACATTGTTTACCTCCGCGCCGACGGTTATCTAACACGTCGTAGGCTAAAAGTTAGTAAAACAATTTGTTGCTCGACTCTTTTTGGTATTAAAATATTCTATGGACAGTGCCCTACCTAAATATGCAACTTATGATTTTGTTGCTCGCTCCTAACTGCAAATTAATAAATTGTTTATCTCCGCGCCGACCGTTATCTACGACTTCAATGGCTAAAAGTGAAGTAAAAGAATTTGTTGCTCCACTCTTTTCGGTATTAAAATATTCTATGGACAGTGCCCTATCAAAATATGCAACATATGATTTTGTTGCTCGCTCCTAACTGCAAATAAATACATTGTTTACCTCCGCGCCGACCGTTATCTAACACGTCGTAGGCTAAAAGTTAGTGAAAGAATTTGTTGCTCGGGTGTTTTTGGTATTAAAATATTTTACGGACAGTGCCCCCTACCAAAATATTCTCTCTCGAGACACAGATTCCGCGTGAGATATAGGGAGAAAGAGTACTCTGCCGCGCGAAAAAAGTCGCTCCTGTGCCCGCGTTTGTTTTCCGCGACTTTTTGTCTTGTCGGGAAACTTCAAAAGTACCTGTTTGCGTTGTCGTCCTTCCGCTACTATTTTAATACCAAAAAGACCCGAGCAACAAATTCTTTTACTTAACTTTTAGCTATTGAAGTCGTAGATAACGGTCATCGCGGAGATAAATGTATTTATTTGCAGTTAGGAGCGAGCAACAAAATCATATGTTGCATATTTTGTTAGGGCACTGTCCATAGAATATTTTAATACCGAAAAGAGTCGAGCAACAAATTCTTTTACTTAACTTTAACCTACGACGTGTTAGATAACGGTCGGCGCGGAGATAAACAATGTATTAATTTGCAGTTAGGAGCGAGCAACAAAATCATAAGTTGCATATTTAGGTAGGGCACTGTCCATAGAATATTTTAATACCAAAAAGACCCGAGCAACAAATTTTTTTACTTAACTTTTAGCCTGCGACGTGTTAGATAACGGTCGGCGCGGAGGTAAACAATGTATTTATTTGCAGTTAGGAGCGAGCAACAAAATCATTTGTTGCATATTTTGATAGGGCACTGTCCATAGAATATTTTAGTACCAAAAAGACCCGAGCAACAAATTCTTTTACTTAACTTTTAGCCATTGAAGTCGTAGATAACGGTCGGCGCGGAGATAAACAATGTATTTATTTGCAGTTAGGAGCGAGCAACAAAATCATATGTTGCATATTTTGTTAGGGCACTGTCCATAGAATATTTTAGTACCAAAAAGACCCGAGCAACAAATTCTTTCACTAACTTTTAGCCTACGACGTGCTAGATAACGGTCGGCGCGGAGGTAAACAATGTATTTATTTGCAGTTAGGAGCGAGCAACAAAATCATATGTTGCATATTTTGATAGGGCACTGTCCATAGAATATTTTAGTACCAAAAAGACCCGAGCAACAAATTCTTTTACTTAACTTTTAGCCATTGAAGTCGTAGATAACGGTCGGCGCGGAGATAAACAATGTATTTATTTGCAGTTAGGAGCGAGCAACAAAATCATATGTTGCATATTTTGTTAGGGCACTGTCCATAGAATATTTTAGTACCAAAAAGACCCGAGCAACAAATTCTTTTACTTAACTTTTAGCCATTGAAGTCGTAGATAACGGTCGGCGCGGAGATAAACAATGTATTTATTTGCAGTTAGGAGCGAGCAACAAAATCATATGTTGCATATTTTGTTAGGGCACTGTCCATAGAATATTTTAGTACCAAAAAGACCCGAGCAACAAATTCTTTTACTTAACTTTTAGCCTGCGACGTGTTAGATAACGGTCGGCGCGGAGGTAAACAATGTATTTATTTGCAGTTAGGAGCGAGCAACAAAATCATATGTTGCATATTTTGTTAGGGCACTGTCCATAGAATATTTTAGTACCAAAAAGACCCGAGCAACAAATTCTTTTACTTAACTTTTAGCCATTGAAGTCGTAGATAACGGTCGGCGCGGAGATAAACAATGTATTTATTTGCAGTTAGGAGCGAGCAACAAAATCATATGTTGCATATTTTGTTAGGGCACTGTCCATAGAATATTTTAGTACCAAAAAGACCCGAGCAACAAATTCTTTTACTTAACTTTTAGCCTGCGACGTGTTAGATAACGGTCGGCGCGGAGGTAAACAATGTATTTATTTGCAGTTAGGAGCGAGCAACAAAATCATATGTTGCATATTCTGGTAGGGCACTGTCCATAGAATATTTTAGTACCAAAAAGACCCGAGCAACAAATTCTTTTACTTAACTTTTAGCCTGCGACGTGTTAGATAACGGTCGGCGCGGAGGTAAACAATGTATTTATTTGCAGTTAGGAGCGAGCAACAAAATCATATGTTGCATATTCTGGTAGGGCACTGTCCATAGAATATTTTAGTACCAAAAAGACCGGAGCAACAAATTCTTTTACTTAACTTTTCGCCATCGAAGTTGTAGATAACGGTCGGCGTGGCGATGCAGTATTTATTAAATAGTAGTATTATTTACAGAACCTTATATTTCGAAAATTTGTTTAGGCTATCTTAAAGCAACAAAATAGCAACAAATTCTGGTATAAACGTTTCTTCGATTTGAGCACTCTATGTATGTTTTTCAGTATGTAGTGGGGCTAGAACCTGTGTCAAGTTGGCCCCCCCACATGCCAAAAAAATATATATAGAGTGCTCAAATCGAAGAAACGTTTATACCAGAATTTGTTGCTATTTTGTTGCTTGAAGATAGCGTGAAAACATTTTTGAAATATAACGTTGTTTAAGATACAGTGCTATCTGTTCATTGTTGGGATATACGTATTTTCTAAAAAACGTTATATTTCCAAAATGTTTTTACGCTATCTTGGAGCAACAAAAAAGCAACAAATTCTTGTATATTGGTTTTTTTTATTTGAGCACTCTATGTATGTTTTTCAGTATGTGGTGGGGCTAGAACCTGTGTCAAGCTGGCCCCACCCCATGCTAAAAAAATATATATAGAGTGCTCAAATCGAAGAAACGTTTATACCAGAATTTGTTGCTATTTTGTTGCTTGAGGATAGCGTGAAAACATTTTAGAAATATAACGTTGTTTAAGATATAGTGCTATCTGTTCAATGTTGGTATATACGTATTTTCTAAAAAACGTTATATTTCTAAAATGTTTTTACGCTATCTTGGAGCAACAAAAAAGCAACAAATTCTGATGTATTTGTTTTTTTGATTTGAGCACTCTATATACCTTTTTCATTATTGGGGGGGCTAGCTTGACGACAAGCTGGCCCCCCCATTTCGATCGCCGTTTCCTGCTAAACGGTTTGAGCAACAAAATCCGGACTAGGGCAACAAATTAGCACATAAATAGCACTAAATTTTTTGATAGGTGCGGATTTTTTTTGCGATGGTGGGGGGGCTAACTTGATAGAGGTTGATAAACACCTTTTCTCAGTATACGTTCTAGAAGCATTAATCCCCCACCACGTCATAATTTAAAAAAAAGGGGTAGGGTGTTTTCGCGTATACGCTCCGTTAATTTTATGCGAACGGTCAGTTTTGTACAAACGGTCGACTTGCCATAACCGAGATTGAAAAAATGTACTCCGCTGCGGGAAACAACAGTGGTGGTGGTGCAAGCATAAATTATTACGTGCCGCTTCCCGAAGCTGCTACTCCATCGAATGCGAACAAGTAAGTTTCCTTTCATTTATAGAGTATCCTATTTTATAATTTTTCCAATTTTCTTATTTTAAGACTTATCTTGTTCTTTTTTCTACAGCACTTCGTTGGAGCGTCGTGCGGTGCGTCTATTTAACAGACGATACGCATTGACACCTACTGCTTACAAATATTTGGAAATTGGGGTCAGCGTCAGTCTGAAACCTCCAAACGAATCCTCCTTTGTCGAATTGGTTCTTGGCGACAACCGAGGAAATAAAATCGCGATGTCTTTTTGGACGTGGAAGAAGATCATCGATAGACGCACGGATTTCGAGCGACTCGTGCGGTCAGCTGTCGGTCATACGCTGACTATTCCGGCTCTTCCATCAGACAACCTACTATTCGAAGTTGTGCAAATGCGTGACGATAAACTTGTAAAATTGTCGTCGGGCAATACTTCGTTGTACATGAAACCTACAACTATTATGTTTTTCTTCGAACTCGAACAATGCGTTGAGTTGGTATGCTTCCATCTATATGAGTGTGCGAGAGAGGTAGATAAGAGCCTCCGCGAGTTGGGAAGTCTTCTACGAACAAATTGTATTACTGAAAAATGCGACGCCGTGCGTTTCTTGCGCAGCCATAACTATCACGATCTAACGTCAATTGTAGATTGTGAACTCATAGCGTATGCTATGGATGCAATTATGAATGCTACATCGAAAGATAAATCTTTTGATATAGTAGATCTACATGAATAAATGTATAACATATATGTACATTACAATGTTTTATTTTATACCTCCTTTCCCATCCACTTTGCATGAATATATATGTAACAGAAAAATAAAGCCTTTCTTCAGGTCACGATGTACGACTTTATTTTCCACTCGAGCGATATACGCAACGTTCGCCTGAACATCGGCGCTCGCTCGCTTCTGTAGTGCTTTGTTTACAAGCGTGAAAGATGAACCGATATGCCCGTCCTAAACTACGATATTTGACTCTTCGTAGAAAGAATCACGGCGCCATTCGGTTATGGTGTCTCGTATTTACAGATCGAGCGAGCGTTCTAGCGGGTTTCTTGCAGCAGTTACGCCTCAGTCTGCAACAGTCGCTCGCCGGTTATATACGCAAGTCGTTCGCTGTGTCAGTTTTTTAAAAATAGTTTTTTGTGGAATCTAAGCCGAGGAGTGTGTGATAGCGGATTGTTTACAAGGTGCAAAAAAATGAATCATTAAGAATAGAATAGCTTAGGTTTGCCATGGCAAATCTGAGCTATTATATTCTGTATGATTAATTTTTTGCAGGATTATTGTCAAATGGCACCTCATACATGTGCAAATCTGCCGAATTTCTATTAAAAGTGCGAGAATGAGGTGTCAGGCGTGTAACTTGTATTTTATGCCGTCGACGTGTGACTCATGCATGCGCATGTATTGGTTGCGTGCTGCGCGAAGGGGTGCAAATCTTTCCACAATGGAACGACCGCGATCGCCACCGCCGCGGTATGAGGAGGCCGTTATTTCTTCGACACCCCCTCCCCGGTACGAGGTGCCTCAGGTGTACCCCATGGTAATATTTGAAGTGACCCAGGATGTCACCACCGACCGGAGGGTTGTACGTCGATCCTAATTTAGTAAGTGTCTTAACTTTTATTTATCTATCTATGCCTTACGTTAAAAATAATTATCTTTACTGCTTTGGTAGTGTGATAGCAAAAAAGATACGCGAGCGGGAGCGCGAACGGCGACGCTGGCGGGCGGGCGGGCGAGTTGAGAGAGCCGTCGGCGCGGGCGGCGCGGGCGGCGCGGGCGGCGCGGCGGCGGCGCGGCGGGCCCTAGCCCTAACGCGGTACACCTCCCCCGCGCGGACCCTACGCGACACCCCTCCCCCGCGCGGACCCTACGCGACACCCCTCCCCCGCGCGGACCCTACGCGACACCCCTCCCCCGCGCGGACCCTACGCGGCACCCCTCCCCCGCGCGGACCCTACGCGGCACCCCTCCCCCGCGCGGACCCTACGCGGCACCCCTCCCCCGCGCGGACCCTACGCGACTCTAACGCGGCACCTCTCCCCCGCGTCACGTCAACACCCCTCACCCTCCTTTGTAATATGAGACGCCGCCTGTGCCGTCGTCCACCTCGCCCTCGGTTACCCCCCCGCCCCTCACCCCCCCTCATTGCCCCATGGGTCGGAACCGGGATACTATCCCTACTCTTAGACCTTTCACATACGGAATAGCTATACATCTCGATGCATTGAAATGGCCATTATCACCATTTTCCTCGGTTTCGCCTACGTCTTTACGATTTTTTAGCGCTTTGAGTCGATTTTTTATTTGTTTGTAAATAACCTTATCTGGAAAAAAATAATTGCGCAGATTCTTTCTAACTATTTCAATATTATTCTGATGGAACCGTTCGTTAGCTAGTAAAATAGCGCGGTCAACCAGACTGGTTATAGCGTTGATTTTGTATCTAAATGGGACTGGAAATATAGATCACATATCTGTCCAAAAACGTAGGTTTTCTGTACTAGTTCGTAACGAGTTTCTCTCTATTTATAATGACCATTCTATCAAGGAAAGGAATGGAACCATCAATTTCTGTTTCATATGTGAATTTTAACTTGGGATGATAGCCATTGAAGGCATCGAGAATCACATTTCAACCGGTTTTCGGTATCACTGCAAAGATGTCATCCACGTATCTGCAAGAAATGGCCACGTTAAAGTCGAGTGAGCTCAGACAATGTGTCTCAAGGTCATCCATGACTATATCAGCAAAAATCGCAGATAGTGGGATATATAAAGAAGCATAAAGATACCATTAATTTAAAAAAGGATACAGACAACCTAAATCCGGTATATGATAGAGTTATTTTTTCGACTTAATTGTTTTGTACAAATATATATCTCGGCAACATTTTTAACAACCGCGCCTTTGTTCCTTCTTATATTTTGTCAGTACACCGAATACTGCCTAACGGTGGACATGTCACGCGCTTCTCTCTACCGCATGAAATATTGAAAAACTTTGCCATACGGATCATGTGCAGTTCGGACATTATACTCTGCAATATTTGCAATCTGACGGACAAGACACGTAAGATTGACCAATAGACCTTTGCATATTTGTCTTCTTTTACAAACACGTCACCCATTGAATACAGTTTCAGATATGTCTTTTATGGGAAAATTTTATATCCGCAAAGACGTCTCGCTATCATAATGACGACTCATATATGAGAAATTAGGTATTGCTCTCTGGCCTTTAGCTATTTTTATACTAAAAATTTTTTTATTTTTTTTGTTAGTCTAGTTATTTTTTTCTTTTTACTTTCTTAGATCACTTGAAAAGGGCCCCAACCCGAAGGGCCGAAACGTTGAAATATACTGCTTATTTTTTGCGCCAGTAAAATTGATTTAATAAATAAATTTGCTTAATTCATCACTGGCGACTAGGAATTTATTTTTGTTGGTTTTATGATAATTATTCACTTTAACGGAGCAGGCTTCGATGACCTTGACTTTGACATATGTTGTCAAGGTCACCCTTCTGAGTGACCTTCAGAAGGTTTTAGCCGACGGTCGTTTCTTATTAAAAAGTTATTAACAAAATAAGTTTGAAAAATATAGTAGTTATTTTGAGTATTGAAAGACATTAACGACTAATATGTATGTGGAAATAGTGGATCCACGACAAAACGTCAAAAAAAAAAATTTCCCACGACAAAATGTTCCAAGATGTAATGTCCCTTTGGAAAAATATACCACGACAAAACATCCCACGACAAAATATTCAAATAAATATTTATGTTATTTTTGGTACTATTACATTCGTACAACAATCGATTAAGTTTCCTCGTCGACTGTACAGACGTTTGAGTCTATTTACAATAACATGCGCACATACTAGCGGCTTGTAAACACTACCAACAGTTCTAACTCAGCCTTTACTGCGGCAAGAAGAAATGCTTCTCACATTCCTAACAAGTCAAAAATGTGCACATTGCTTAATCAACATTTTATTTTGTTCATAAAGCTTCCTTTATGAGGAAGAATATAGATGTTATTGAATTTGGCAAGAAATGTTGTTGGTTGCTCTTGTACAAATTTTTAGATATCTGGATGAATTCTTTTTAAAGAAAGTATTATTAAAGGAAAGTTGATGTTGAATTTGGTGATCAATTATATGTTATGGTGATCGATGATATGTGGTTACATGTCTAAATATTCCGGTCATAATATCCCGCGACAAAACATCCCGGTCATAATATCCCAACGGTAAAATATCCCGCGACAAAATATTTCAATACAAAACATCCCATTAAAAAAACAAGTCCCGTTGAAAACGTGGACCTTGTTTCGCCCTGCTACACATGGAAGTGTGGGGGTGGATCTCGCTTCACGTGGTAAGTTGGAAACGTGGACCTTGTTTCGCCATTCTGCACATAGGGGTGTGGGGTGGACCTTGCTTCACGTGATAATTTGGAAAAAAACGTCCCACGACAAAATATGAACGTTTGAAATTTTAAGAAATCCGTACAAACATTGGAGCCTTATAAAACTGAGTCTAATCAACCAAATCTTAATGCTTCATAACTCAAAAAGTACTTAATGAAAAAATACTTTTTCATAGTGTTTGGAAAATCTCTCGAAAAAAGCTCTAAGAATATGCAATGAAAAATAGGGGTATCAATTAAAGGAGTTGAAGGAGAAACTTATTTAATCCTTAAATGAACATTTTAAAAGAAAATAATTTTTATAAAAAGTAGATTCTTCAGAGATATCGGTCTATTTCTAATTTTATTATATTCTTCAGACTTTTCTACCCCTATTTTATGGTTACATGTCTAAATATCCCGGACATAATATCCCAACGGCAAAAGATCCCGCGACAAAATATCCCACGACAAAATATTCCGCTGCAAAATATCCCACAAAATGTCCCATTGTAAAATTTTTTTGCGCCAAAACTTATAAAATAATAGCATAATATTAAGTGCGTGCGTGGATGCAGTAGGTTCCGCCAAGTTGGAAACGTGGACTTTGTTTATTAAAGCGATCATAACTGTTTATAACATTTTTTTACAAAATTCACGCGGATATTCGTACCGAAATTCATTTATGTGGCAAATTTAAACCAAAAAAATTAGTAGCACAATATTAACAATTACATACATATATGCACATTATTCATAAATATACAAAATAAGTACATAATATTCATAAAGATACAAATATAAATCGCCTCACACTGCAACGTTATGACCAATACCACGTAAATAATCGAGTAACTTAGAGCGATCATAAGTGTTCACAACATTTTTTAACCGCTGATCATAATCAACATACCGTTTGCGTCTTCTCGATCGGACATTTCGGCCAGCAATTTGTTGCTCGATTACTACCTTAGTTAAATCTTGCTCAGCCTTTAAACAATCTATAAATTTACCTTTCTGAGCACGATTTGCACTAATTCGCTCATTGAATGACCTGTGCCACCCTTCAACAACGTTATTCGTTCTCGGTAAATCGTTGACAACGGCATCGTAGCTATTTCACATTTTAATGTCAAACAGAGCCTTACAACGTTTAGTACGACGAAGTTTACCAATCCAGGTACATTCATAGTAATCTATAACCTCACGCAAGTCGTCATAATTATCAGTAAAATATTCAGAATTTGTAAGTAATTCGAACGCTTAAATCACATCAGGAATAGGTACATATGCAAGAGCAATTAACATTTAATGGCAAGCGCAAACTCACTATCACTACCGTACCGAATTTGCAACCCTGCTGACTGTACTTGTCGATAAACGCATTGACCGAAATGAAAATGACATCCTTTAATTGTTGCATCAGGAAAACACAATTCAAAAGTGGATATAAATGATTGCTCGAAGTCTATCATCAACAATTGAGGATTAAGTCGAGGCTCAAGTTCCTTCAACACTGACAAACACCGAAATGTACATTTTTTTGTTTACCAGAAGCTAAAATATAAACTAATGGAAGGACCTTGCCATCGCGAAAGCTGTGAACGGTATATAATTAAACAAAAATTGCCGGCACACTTTTAAATGTTCCGTCCGCAAACCAAGCATCACACGATGACAGGTACTCCAAATTTTTCGTTGTAGAAAAAATTATCGTTCGTTTTTTCCCACCACTATCATACATCAAAAAGTTTTCCCCTTTGTTAGTAACTTTAAAAAGTTCTGGTAAATCAAGATCCTCTACACTGCTTGGGTTCCTTAATTGAGGATTAGCGCGTGCCCTCGTCCGTTGCACAGTTCGATGTAGAGACAAAACACTTGGCAATTCAGCAGCAGCCGATTCGGTTATGTTGGAAATTCCATCAGGCACAACACCACCTGTACTCTCTAAAGATTTGACAGCTTGTTTCTTCATTTTTCCAACAACTGTTCGTGCCTAAACATATCCAGCATTTGGACCATGGTTGTGTTTAGTTATTTTCAGAACTGTTCCTGAAATTTCCAAAAATTATACGCACGGAACAGTAACAAGATGAAAAACCACTTATCATTCCGCTTCATTGAAGATCATATACTCGACTGTGACAGCTATCCTTATACTTAATGCATCGCCAGACAACACCATCAATATTTTCACGATGTACACCATAAATAAATCCATGAAGCACTAATTGTCGCTTCCCCTTCTGACTACTTATAAATTTCAAAGGCATCGTAAAGCTAGCCGCACAATTTGAAGATATAGCAACCCGAATGTCAACCGATTCGAGAGTAACTGTTTATATCCGAATGTCCTACACAATCTTATACACACAATCTATCACCGTTACTAATGTGCGAACACCGAAGTAGGGATATCGAGTCGTTCGGCGCTATACCTCAGGTACGGCGCAAATGTTCGGCATATAATTCATGATGATAAATCATGGGATAATTTCTCGTAGGATATTTTTGTGTGGGATATTTTGTCGTGGGATATTTTTGTATGGGATATTTTGTCGCGGGATGTTTTGTCGTTGGAATGTTATGTCCGGGATATTTTGTCGCGGGATATAATGACCGGGATATTTAGACGTGACACCTATTTTATATATAATTCTTTAAGATTTGGTTAATTAGTTCTTGAAATACGGACGTTTAAAATTTCGGGGTATTTGTAAATAAATAGAAGCCTTATAAAACTGAGTCTAATCAACCAAATCTTAAAGAATTATATATGAAAAAGAGGTAAAAAAGACCGAAAATATAATAGAATTAGAAATGGACCGATATCTCCAAATGTGCAAAAGTTACAGTACCCACGAACATTTCTCTACAAAATCGAAATTTGATTTTTAAAGAACCCCTTTACCAATTATAACCAAATTCAATCCCAAACTTCCTTACATGATACTCTATCAATTGAAAAAGAATTCATCCCAATATCTCAAAATTTGCGAAAGTTAGAGCAAGGACAACATTTTAGGATACATACATACAGACATTTTTTTAGAAATACGATTTTTCGACGTTTTAGAACATTCTAAACAATTCAATTCAATAGTTTATTGTATCTCTTTCGAGTTTACAAGGCGGTTTTAAGGAACGTACTCAAACCCTTACATGACCTCATTATCCCCGAAAACCTGGCCATTGTCGACCTTACATTCTAATTCCCACCCTACCCCTTCCCTTACTCTCCTTCCGTCCGTCTACCTTTCCCGACTTCCTTCCTCACTTCTATTGGTTCTTTCCTTCCTTGAGTCCATTATCCTTCCATTAGCTCTTTTATATCAGCTCTCCCTTTCTTCCTCCCTCTCTCCTCAATTCTGTTTCCCTCCATCTACTCCTCATTTTGCTGCTCTCCCTTCCTTCCTCATTCCATCCTGCCACTCTTCTGCCTCCTGCCTTTCTCTCTCTCCAATCCTGTTGTCCTACAAATAGAAAACAAAATCAACAAAACAAATAGCAAGCAAAATAAACAGAAACCACCATTTCTTTTCTCTTTCTCTTCCCCTCTCAGCCCCTTTACACTCTTCTCATCCTTTCTTTATCATGTCTGCTTCGTCCTCATCTGAGTCCATCAACAGATTTTGTTCCATCCTTTTCGTGATCTCCTTCTCCGCGGTCCTACTTGTCCTCCCGCTTTCCTCCTCTCTTCTTTCTTTTATCCTTTCTTTCTCCTCTCTTTCTCTTACCCTCGTCTCCACCGATTTGTTCTCATCTATTTTCACCTTCAGTCTGCTTCCTTTCTTTCTCCTTGCATCCGTTATTTTCCATTTATCCTCCTCAGTCCCCATCTTTACTAATATCGTTACCCAGTCTCCTCTCTGACTCTCATGCTTACCTCTTTCACCTCCACGTTCACATTTAATCCTTCTGAAAATAATTCCTTTACCTCAGTCCAGTTCGATTCTTTTCCTACCCATCTCTCTTTCTCGACCCTTAATATCAAATTCTTCTTTCTCTTTTCGCCATCGCTCCTTTCGTACTCCTCGGACCACCATTTTCTCTTGTAAATCTCACCCTTTCTCTCCTCGCTGTCATCTCTCTTCCTTTTACCCGTGCTCTACTCCAACCTGTACACCTTTTTTTTAAACCTCTCTACTTCCTCCTTCTCTTTTATCTCCTCGTCTTTTTTCTTACTGCCTTCCTTGAAATCTTTCATCATCTCCAATACTTTCCCCTCCACTACCTTCTCTATCGCCTCCTTTTCTATTATTATCGTCCCTTTGAATTTCATCCTTTCTTCTGTTTTCCACTCCTTCTCTCTTTACGCTATCTGTATCCTTTTCTAACTTTCGCCGCTTTCCTATCCACTAGGCCCGCACTTCCCTTGCTTCAATCAACCAGGCCTCGTGCCTCCGACTGATTCTCTGCTTCCCTTCCTTCTCTCTCCGTATCTAATGCTTTTCGGACCACCTCCGTTTGTTATTCCTGCCAGGCCCTTCTTCACTTCTCTTCTCTTCTCGCTTCTCTTGTCCCTCCTGTTCGGCCTCCTTTTTTTGTCTTTCCTTTCGTTTCACCTTCCTCTTCGCTCGCCTTTAAACCGCCTTCACAACCTTTTAACCTTCTTATCTCTTGATTTGAGCCGCGTGGACTTACAACTCACATCGCACGCTTCTATGTGCGTTCCTCAAACCGTTGCCTCGGTGTCCCGCCGTGGTACCAGCATATTGCCGACACCCAGCGCCACCTTGGCTCCTCAACCGTTCTTGCCACGCCGCAGCCCATCGTCCCGCCAGCAGCGCCACCGTGGCAGTCCACCATCTGCCGTGCTCCATATCCCCGACATCCTCCTTCGTCTCGCACCCTTTCTCATCCTTCCTCCCTTCCTAACCTCCTAGCACGCGCTTACTGTTCCTTGCCTCCGCTTCCTGCTTTCCTCGGCACCACCTCCATTTCCCCTAACTCTTTTCACCACCTCTTTCCATAACATTGGCTCACTCCACCCTCCAACCACCATTACTCCACATTTCCCTCTTCTTTGATCTCACTATTCCGGATCAACTATCCGCCTCGCTCGCCGAACCGAAAGTCCTAGAACATTCTATACACATTGGCAACTAAAAAATTTTTTTTACAAAACAGAGCTTTTTTTATGAGGAAGCAAAAAGTGGTAAAATATTACAGCACCAAAGTTTTATTTACTACAAGCACCGTGCAACTACAACAAAAGTGTTTTGGCGATGCACTCGCTACGCGGAAGAGATACAATGTCCCGGGCGTTGCCAAACGACAACCGAGGAAGAGATAGGTAACATCAACGCCTATTCGAAATTCACCAGTCACATCTCACTCCTATACATTATATCATATATTCAATATTCACGACGGTATCACTAATGTAAATTTCTAGGGTCCACTGAGCGAAACGACGCATAATCACGCTCTGGATATAGTGCTCGTCAAGCAAATCACAGTTATAAACAAGATGAAACGAAAAGCGATGGAATCCAATGATCCAACGAGAAATATCGTTTCTACTGTGTGCACCGACATCACAACAATACCGTTAGTATACGTACTTACAACAAAAAACTAAAGAAACCTACGTCAAAGTTTTAAATGCATTAAGAATCTTAAAACGCAATCTCAAACTGACCACCATAACAACGGATTACGAAATCAGTTTTATTCAGGCGTTCCAAGAAGTATTTAAGAACACTATACAATGCATGGATGTTACTTTTATTTTTTGCAGTGCATCTGGAAACATATTTAAACAAATGGATTACAAACGAGGTATGCGCAGGAAGAGAAATTTGCACAGCAGCTAAAAAAATTAATTGCACTACCATTTATTTCAGTCAATGATGTCGTTTCCACATACGGACAACTCATTGACACTGAATTCTATACTCGCAACGAGGAAATATTACAACCTCTACTTGATTATTATGAAGAAACATGGATCGGAAAACGGAATTGAAGAGGAAACGACAAAATGCCCGCTTTCCAACTGCACTCTGGAATGCCTACAACAGAACTCGGGAAAACTTACCGCGTACCAACAACGCAGTTGAAGGGTGGCATCATGGATTCGCGGTACGTTTGCAAGCACATCATGTTACAATCTGGAAATTCATCGAAGGCCTACAAATGGAACAAGATGATCAAGAGCGTCAAATAGCACAATTCCAAGCGGGACAGACTCGCCCAAAGAGAAAGAAACAGACACGATTAGACGATCGCCTCCGCAACGTTGTGAATACATATATATAGTCCTGCCGAAACGTTGGATTACTTGACAAATATTTCACACAACATCTCTTACTAATACATCCTTATCGAAATCACAATTCCTTAACAATCGTCAACATATTCCTTAACATATTTGAATATTAGTATTATATAATAAGTAAACAAATATACGTAAATGCGCAATACATACAATAAATGCGTTACATTCTTTGACAAATATCAACTAACAAAACTAAAGAACCTAAAAACCTAAAGAACCAAAAAACATAAAGAACATAACGTATCTAAAAAGACACAAGACACGTGCAATTAGCTCTTGCCAATAATGCTCAACAGATTTCGTGTAATATCTTATTCACACACAGGATAATTATTTTTTTAGATATTTTTGTCGGAGATATTTTGTCGTAAAATATTTTGGCACGGGGATATAATTTTTTTAGACATTTTGTCGTGGGAAATTTTCTTTTGGACGTTTTGTCGGACTACCGAAAATAGTATATGTATGAACGAAAGAAAATTATTTAAAGCAGTAAATCGTTAATATATTGAACAGTCTTTTTGTTAAAGCAGAGAATAGTTGGTATAGAAAAAAATATGTACAATTTTACATGTTAGAAAGCATGAATACAAAGTATTCTCTGCTTTAACCATAATTGTATAATTATTATTGTAAATATTAATTATTTAAACACGATGAGATACATTAACTTCGCCAGTGTATAAATAATCAAATTAATTATTTAATGCGTGGGCGGGGAAGGGGAAGCCCCTCCCCTTGTACTCCCACCGCGATAATTAATAAATAATTACCAAAATAATTTGTTAAAGCAGAAAATAGTTTGTATATGAAAAAGTATGTAGACAACTTTATGTTTTAGAAAACAGGTTTTAGCCGGCGGTCGTTTTTTATTAAAAAGTTATTACCAAAAGAGTTTGAAAAATATAGCAGTTACATATTTTGAGTATTAAAAGGCAAAAGCGACTAATATGTACAAACAAAGAAAAGTCATTTAAAGCAGCGAATCGTTAGTATATTAAACAGTCCGGTAAACATGCATATTAGGTCCAACCTCACCGATGACCTTGAACTTGACATATGTTGTCAAGGTCACCCTCCTGAGTAACCTTTAGAAGGTTTTAGCCGGCGGTCATTGTTCGTTAAAAAGTTATTAACAAAAAAGAATTGAAAATATAGCAGTTATTTTGAGTATTGAAAGGCATAAACGACCTTGATCTTGACATATGTTGTCAAGGTCACCCTCCTGAGTGACCTTCAGAAGGTTTTAGCCGGCAGTCATTGTTTATTAAAAAGTTATTTAAAGCAGTGAATTGTTGGTATATTGAAAGGAAAGTTACCAACTATTCTCTGCTTTAAATAACTTTCCTTTCAATATACCAACAATTCACTGCTTTAAATAATTTTCCCCACCAAACTTTTTTGTTTATAACTTTTTAATAAACAATGACCGCCAGCTAAAACTTTCTAAAGGTCACTCAGGAGGGTGATCTTGACAACATATGTCAAGGTCAAGGTCGCTTATGCCTTTCAATACTCAAAATAACTGCTATATTTTTCAAAATTTTTGTTTATAACTTTTTAATAAACAATGACCGCCAGCTAAAACCTTCAGAAAGTCACTCAGGAGGGTGACCTTGACAACATATGTCAAGGTCAAGGTCATCGGTGAGGTTGGACCTAATATGCATATTTACCAACAGTCCTTTTATTAAAGCAGAGAATAGTTGGTATAGATAAGTATATATACAATTTTATATGTTAAAAGGCATAAATATAAAGTATTCTCTGCTTTAACCATAATTGTATGATTATAATTGTACAATTAAAGACAGTTTACAATTATAATCATACAATTATGGTTAAAGCAGAGAATACTTTGTATTCATGCTTTCTGACATATAAAATTGTACATACACTTTTCTATACCAACTATTCTCTGCTTTAACAAAAAGACTGTTCCATATATTAACTATTCACTGCTTTAAATAATTTTCCTTCGTTCATACATGTACTATTTCCACATACATATTAGTCGTTTATGTCTTTCAATACTCAAAATAACTGCTACATTTTTTGAACTTTTTTTGTTAATAACTTTTTAATAAAAAACGACAGCCGGCTAAAACATTTTTTTTTTTTACGCAGGAGAAATCTTCAACTACTGGGATCACTGGGGCTAAAAGTCCCAGGTTTACCCAGTAGCCCCTTTCGGGGAAGACCCCCCCCCCGGCCTCCGGGGAGAGGCATAAGCGGGGGGAGTGTGGGATTGTATAGCATGCACATCGCTCACGATACTGCATGCATACCCTGCCCACTAAAACTCCTGCGGATGTCCCTCACGGCGCTCGTCATGGGGAGCCCCGGGAAACGCACTGATTCTTCCGGGGCCCCCCAGTGCCAAGCCCAGAATTGGGCGCCAACCCGGGAGACGCCGACCGGCGTCTCCCTCGGCTCTTTGGAGCCGCCTCCTGAGACCACCGTGGCGGAATGGGGGGACATCCACCCAGACCGCCCGCGCCGCCCCTCTAGCAGGAGTGGGTTATGCTGCGGGCGTGCGGTAAACCCCGCCCGCACGCCCGCTCCACCCCCGCGGTCCCCCCTTTAGTTTTTTGGGGGGGGGGACCCGTACGTACGGCCGTTGGCCGGCGTCGCCGACGGCAACGGCCTCCTCACGTTCCGAGGGGGGGGGGGCGAAGGGGGGAGAAGATACCTCCTGGACGCACTAACTGTGCCCTTTCTCCCCCGGCACTGTCATGTGCTGTCCCCCCCCCCCCCGAAACCGGAATCGCGACGGGGGGGCCGCTCCTGGGCCTGCGCCGTCGTAAAAAATAACGCCGCCGCCGTGGTGGCGGCGGCGGTCTGCGGCCCGGATCCATCCCGTCGCTCCAGTTGCTGTCACTGGAGGGGGGTGGAGCTTCCCCCCTCCTGACGCGTTCGGCTGCCTCCTTCTGCGACATGACTGCGCCGCAGAAGGAGACGAACGCCCTCTATTTGACCTCGCCCTCCTCTCCCCCGGTCACCGCCGCGGCGATGATGGTCGGGAGGGCGAGGTCGTCTTCTACACTTGCCCGGAGGACACGGCGCTGCTCCTCCCACGCTGGGCAAAACTCCAGCGTATGCTGCGCCGTGTCTGCCTCCTCCGGGCAGTGATGGCAGCGCGTGGTGCGCTCTTTCCCGATCCGGCACAGGTAATCCCCGAAGCACCCATGTCCGGTGATCACCTGCGCCGTGTGGAACGTAAGGCCTCTCCCCTTACGTTCCACCCACTCCCCAAGGACCGGCCGGATGGCCCCCCTGACCCTCTTGCTCCACAACTGGGGGTTCTCGAGGAATTCCTCCCATTCTCGCAGGAGGGTCGCTTTGGCCTGGAGCTTCAGCGCCCTCTTAACCCTCGCCGTGATAACACCCCCCCCCCCCGTCCCTGATCGCCTTGGTCCGCGTGTACACGCGTGTATGTGACCTGGCGACCAGGTGAATCGGGGGGATTCCGGCGAGGGTAGTCGCCCCCACGTGTGACACGGTCCGGTAGGCCCTGGCGGCTCTGTTGGCTATAAGCCTTTGGACCGCCGCCAGCTGCCCACCAAGGCGGGCATTGCTGCCCACCTTCTCCTCCCACACCGGTGCTGCGTACAGCAGCACCGAGTGGACCGTTGCCACGTTGAGGCGACGCACATACCCGCTGGCCCCGCCAATATTGGGCAACAGCCTTGCCAGGCTGTTGGCCATTACCCTCGCTCGCCAGACCACGCGGGTGACGTGCTCGCCGAAGCTCCTCTTCCGGTCAATCCAAACCCCCAGGTATAGGAGGTGGGGAGTGATCGGGACCTCAGTCCCCTCCACTCGGACGCTGAGCCCCTCCGGCGGTGACCCCCCCGCAAGGCGACCATAAAACATAGTCGCCTGCGTTTTATGGGGGGCCACTTTCAGGCCCAGCGCCCGGATGGCGCGCACCACGCTCGCCGCCGCCACGTTGGCCAGCCTGATGGCCTCCTGCCAGCCCTCCCCGCTGACCCCCAGAAATATGTCATCGCATATCCCGTGAGCCAGCATCCTCTGGGGAGGGCCACCCCGAGAACCAGGTCGTAGGCGATGATCCATAGCAGGGGTCCCAACACCGACCCCTGCGGAACACCGCGCTCAACGAGCCTGATCCTCAGGACCCCGTCCCGGTCCGTGTACATCAGGCCCCTGTCCCGGAAATAATCTCCGACGACCCTGATGAGGTAGGGAGGGACGCCGAACCGCACTAGCGCCCTCCCTATTACCTCCCAGGGGAGGGTGTTGAAGGCGTTGACAACGTCAAACGACACCCCCAACACCACTCTTCCCTCCTCAATCTCGGACTCCGTGCGGGATAGGACGCGCCTGATCGCGTCCACGGTTGACCTCCCCGCACGGAAGCCGAATTGGTCGTCGGAAAGACCTCTTCCCTTACCCCGGGACAGGTGCTGGACGAGGCGCTCGGCAATGATCCTTTCAAAGATCTTGCCCACCTCGTCCAGCAGGCACACGGACCTGTACGCGGACGGGGAGTCCGCTGGCTTTCCCGCCTTTGGCAGGAGGACCAGGCTGGCCTCCTTCCATCTTCTGGGGAACCGGCCGGCACGCAGGCATGCGGTGAAGAGATTCCGCATCCAGCCGGCCAGCTCCCCCGCAGCCAAGACCCAGACCTTGCCTGGGATCCCGTCGGGGCCAGGGGCTTTCTGCCTCTTGACCCCGCGGTAAGCCCTCGCCACTTTCTCCTCACTGACCCCCAGGTCCTCGTTCCATTCCGGAACTCTAATTTCCGGAAAGAGGACCTCTCCTCCTCTGTCGGCGGGGAATAATGTATCCACCACCCCGCCGACAAATTGGGGGGCCAGTGTTTCCGTAAGCGGGGGCGTCCATGGCTTGAACTTGTCCAAGACAAGCTTGTACGGACGCCCCCACGGATCCTCCGATATCGTGGCGAGGAGCTCCTCCCAGGCCCCCTTTTTGGCCGCAAAGATGGCGCGGGAGAGTTTCTGGCGGGCAGCACGCCAGGCCTCCCCCGCCTCTTCTTCGCCGAGGGCACCGCGCCCAGCGCGGGCCCTCAGCCACCGCCGGCACGCGTGGACGGACGAGCGCCGAAGCTCGGCGATCTCGTTTGTCCACCAATAGGCGGCTCGCCGGGGAGGAAGGGTGCGGACACGGGGCATCGCCACGTCGCATGCTTGCGACGCGGCCTCCACCAGTCGGTCCGCCTCCGCGTCCACATCCACCTCCCTAGTCCCCTCGGCAAGGGCGCCGCCCTCCGCCCTACCCCAAGTTAGGACCAGGATCGCCGCTTGTAGGCGATCCCGGTCCAACTTCTTGAGGGCCCATCTCCGCCGCGTTTTCTCCGCGGCGCGGCGGCGGGACAGCACTGCCGGAAGAGTGGCCTGGACCATCATCTCTATATATCGATGGTCCGACAGGGACTCTAGGTCCGTGGCCACCCTCCAGCCGTGTATCTCGCGCGCGGCAGGGGGAGTCGCCCAGGTGAGATCGATCACCGAGGCCCCCTGCCGGCGCACACATGTGCTTACTCGGCCCGTGTTTATGAGACACAGGCCGAGCCCCGCCGCCCACCCCTCCAGGACGCTGCCCCTCGCGTCAGTGCGCGGGGAACCCCAAAGCGTGGACTTTGCATTGAAGTCCCCCGCCACTATGACCCGGCCAGTAGGGCATCGGCGGACGCATCCCTCCATATCGTGGAGCGTCCGCTCGAACCTGGTCAGGTCCCAGCTCAAAGGGGTGTAAACGCCCACCACAGAGATGGGCCCCCATTGCACAACCACGAAACCCATCCCGGCCTCACCACGAGTGCACGGGGGGGGGGGCGTGTGGCAGTGCCCGCCATGTGATAGCCGCGGAGCCACTGCGGTCCTTGGCCCAGCAGGGGTGGGCTGCTGGGACCCTGTAGGGCTCCGCGACTATCCCCAAACCACACCCGCGCTCTGCCATTGTGTGGATAAACAAATCCTGGGCTGCGCGGGCGTGGTTTAAGTTCGCCTGGAGGACTCTTACAGACATGGATCTTCATCCATAGGGTCCTCCGGCACCTCCCTTACCACACCCGCGCTCTGCCATTGTGTGGATAAACAAATCCTGGGCTGCGCGGGCGTGGTTTAAGTTCGCCTGGAGGACTCTTACAGACATGGATCTTCATCCATAGGGTCCTCCGGCACCTCCCTCACAACGGCCGCCGACGCGGCCCCCCCTCCGATGTACCCGGGCCCGGCAGAGGGCTCCTCTTCACCCGGTGGATCCACCCAATCCACAGAGCTATCCCCTGTCGCGTAATCCGCGATGACGGACGCGAGCGCCGCGTCCGTCATGGCGTTCCTGGCGGCGACTTCCTCGCGTAGCTCGGTTGCCACCGCCTCCGCCTCGCCCAGCGCCCTGTCAATATTGCTGGTGGCCGTCTTGAGCCTCTCAATCGCGAGATTGACAGGCTCAACGCGCGTTATTTGGGGGGCTGTGGAACGGGTCCCCGAAGCCGATGCCTCCGGCGTGGAAGCGCACGTCGCGTCCGCCGCCCCTGTCGAGAAAGCCTTGGGGGGCTTTTTGCCTTTCCCTTTTGGTGGCCCACCACGCCGCACCGGTAGCAACTACTGGTGCGGTCCACCTCGTTGCTACAGGTGGCTCGATTGTGGCCCACCTTGAGGCACCTGTAGCATTGAAGAGGGCGCCTGTCGAGTAACTCGACACGCGCCCTCACCCAGCCCACAACAGTGTGGCTCTCGCGAGAGAGCACATTGGCCGCCGCCAGCGGGCACCTCACAAGAAAAGTGTTAAGCCCGTTGAGCGCCCGCCGCGGCGGCCGCACCATGATACTGGAGGGGGCCACGCCGCCCTTGGCGGCCAGTGCCTCCCTCAATTCCTCTTCCAATACCGAATCGTCGAGTCCGCTGAGCCTCAGCTCAGCGGACATCGTCGGGCGTCCAACGCGGACACCCTCCCTGCCGGCGAACAGCGCTGACATCCTGTCAGCCAGGGCGTCCGCCTTGGCGCCGCACTCCGGCCCTGCTACCTCAATATTGAGGGCCCCTGTGGCCGTCCTCCTCACATTAAAGGAGCCGTCGATCCCCAGCTCGGGGAGATTGATGCGCTGCCTCGCCAGCAGCATCACCTCCCCGTATTTATCCGCCGGGCAGGTCAAAGTGACCGCGGCAGTCCTGGTCACTCTACGCCTCCCCGGCCTGCCCGGCTGTGAGGCCGACGAACTCCCCCCACCGTCCTTACTGCCGGATTTTGCTCCGGCTCCCGACCTGCCGACCACCGTTGTGGCGACAGCAGCCCGCTTCGGAGGGAGGGTCTCCCGACTCTCCCCCTTCCTCACCCTCCCCCCGCCCCGCCGGCGACCGACGCCGCATACGATTTGGCGGTCGTCCCGGCGGGAGGAAGGGGCACGGATGAGAAGTCCCGGGGCTGCGGGCCCCTCTTGCCCCCCCCCCGGCACCGCCCTTCTCCGCCACCCTCAAGGGGGTCACCCCTCTTGGCTCAACCGCCGGGGGGTTGACGCCCTTTTTCCCCTTCTTCCTCTTCTTCGCCCTCTTGGCGGGGACGACCGTCCATTCGGTCCCCGCCGCGGGGGAGGGGGTGGCACCACTCCCCCCGTCGGCGCCAGGGTCGTGGGACCCGGTGCTGGGACAGTCCTCCCCAGCATCCGGTCCATTTCCTCCAGCATCCTACTTCTGTAGGATGCTGACATCCTCTCGAACATTCGGAGCATCTGTCCCTTCAGGCTTTCCACGACCTGGGGGATCGGCTCCGACTGTTCCATTGCAGCGGTGGCGGTTGCACCGCCTGCGGCCGCGGCTTCCCTCCTAGGGAGCACCGCCTCCTCCAACAGGGCCCGCTTACCCTTAACGGGCGGCCTGTACAACGGTGGGAGCCCCTCTCTCTCTAGCTCCTCCCTGTGGCGCTCATTGGAGCTCTCTTCCTCGGCGCCCACCTCCATGGGCGTCGAAACGGGCCCCGTCGCTTCCCCCACCGAGGGCTGGGCGGCCGACATCTTCAAGGGTGGCCAGTCCTCCTCCGACGAGGAGGTGGCCAGCACCCTTACCCTCTTCCTGGCCTGCCTGTCCCGGGGGGTCGGCTCCCCAATTTGGGGAGCCTCCCTCTCCCGCATTTGCTGCAGCTGTCGCTGCAGCTCCTGTACCTGAAATTGCAGCAGCGCATGCTGCGACTGCTGCTCTCTCAGGTTCTTGATCTCCTCCTCCTGGGAGGAGATCTTGCCGCGGAGCTCTTCTAGCTCCGCGTCTCGCGCGTCGTCAATGGTCGGGCCTGCCTGCCTGCGGGCAAGGTGCTCAACCGCGGCCGAGATGTCCGCCGCGGCTTTGTTCAGGGCGCCCTGCAGGGGACCCTGCAGATTGCCCGCTTTGTTGAGCACCCTGTCGATCGTCCGCACGCTCTTTAGGATTATCCCTGGGAGCGTCTCGGGCGGGGTGAAGCGGAATTCCTCTGCCGCCTCCCTCTCGAGGGCCTTCCGATTTGCCGAGAGGTTCACGGGCGTCGAGGCGTCCATGATACCCCGCAGGTCCTCAAGAATGCCGGCGAGCTCCCGCTTTTGCTCCTCGAGCCTTTTTAGGTAGCATTCCCCCTCCGTGGGCTTGCGACCTCGTGTCTCCTCGGCTTTCAGCGCCGGGGGGACCTTCTTGCCCCTCAGCCTGAGGATTACCCCATCCAAGGCCACGACGTCTTCCTTGGCCTTGGAATAGACAGGCCCCATGCCTGCCTTCCCGCCCCTCTCGCCCGTGACGGCGACATCCGGCGCGTTCGTGTCCGGCAGGGACGAAGAACGATCCCTCCGGCCTAGTTGTGGCGAACCACTTCGGAGGGTGAACCGCTAACAGAGGCAGCGGCATTAGCCGCTTCCTTGGCACGCCTCTCCTGTACGCACTTGGGTGCAGGCATGTCCGCAGAGGACTTCGCTTTTGCGATCCTCTCCACCTTCACGTGGGGCTGGGAAATCCCGGACTTCGGTTCGACATTTTTCATTACAATTTTCCTTGGATTTGACATTTTCATATTTTTTTTTCTTACTCCTAGTCAAACTATGTGCGTGTGTGTGAGTGTGTGTGCGTGTACACGGGCCTGCAAAGCCCCGCACCGGGGGACCCGGAAAACCCAGGAGCATCGAGCGCGCGAAGGACAGTGGCCTCGGCGGTGGCCCCCGTGAGGACGAGCACGGTCCCATCCGGTCACCAACCGGCAGTACTTGCCCCTGCGAGATTATTCGCCCGCTGGTGGGGCAGCCAGGTCATGCTGGTTAGGCCGACCCGGGCCCCTGTACTATCGGGCGCCCAGGGAAATGTCGACAAAACCCTGTTGACCGCTGTACCCTCTGCCTCGACGCACGCACGAAAACCCAGGCCCCCGGAAGCCCCCGGCGGAAACCCGCGGAACCCGATTGTAAGTGTGGTGTGTAGGAGTGTAAATGTGTGTGTATGGTTTGATTTCGGGGTTTTCCTTCCCCTAGGCCGGTTGCTAAAAAGCTATCGAGCCCGGCTTGCCCGCCCCTCGCTGCTGCCTAGGCAGCCGGACCGTCCAAACCACAAAGAGGTCCGAGCGGTTTATCATCCCAGGTCGCCTGGCCCCGACCTCGGAATACGTCCGAGCGGACCAGGCGACCATCCACCCCTCACGGACCGTGGGACCACGTCCCCGGTGTGCAGCCGTGAGTGTGGGTTCCTCCCCGCCTCTGATCACGGACCACGTCCGAGACCCAGGACGAGAAAGGTAATCCCGCTCTCTTCCCCTGCCGGAGCACCGGCGTGCAATGGGTCAGAAGAGCGGGATCTTCCCTTTCCTCTCAGCGGAACGGCATCCCTGCCCGCTTCGAGACGGGGGTACCCCCTACCCCAATCCCCACCCCGCGACACGGTGGGAGAAGCAAGCTTCCCCCTAACGGCCCCGGCCGGCCGGGCGTTTGAAGTCGGGGTCGCCATCCCCTACCGGCGATTGGAGCTGGATAACCGAGGTTATCCACTCCTAAGCGAGGTCGCCGGGCCCCCGGTTTTCTGTCTGGGTTTTCCTTCCCATAGGTCGGTTGGGAGAGCCTAGGCTAACCCTCACGGCCCCGACCGGCCGGGCGATTTTTATAGAGGCCACCTACCTCGCGGGCCCCAGTGACGTAATGTCCCTGGCGCCCCCCGGGCCCTCACCACGTGAGGGGTTCCGGTACTGATGAGCTCGGGACCCCGGGCGCGCTACTGCCCGTGTCTATGAAGCCGCAAGCGGCCCCATAAACCCCTGGGGGGGGGGGGGCTAAAACATTTTAAAGGTCAGTCAGGAAAGTGACCTTGACAACATATGTCAAGGTCAAGGTCATCGGAGCCTGCTCCGTTAAAGTGAATAATTAAATTACCTTTTTTATTTGAAAATGGCACGCATGAATTATCAGCGTGTCATTTCTTGTCTCTGACATCACTATCTAACATAGCCGCGGCAAATACCCAAAAGCCTTAATATGTAGGTATTTTGATGAATAATGAACAGATATTTAATAGCAAAAGACATTGTTAAAAACTAAGCTGTTTTCTATAGTCTTTAAAACAAATTTATGTAGCAAATTTATTTAGTTTACCAGTACTTATTGTTAGTAATTTAAATCTAGTTAATACACTGTGTTAAGTCCTGTGCAGGACTCCACGATATCTTTCTTTCGTGGAATTACTCTTAAGATAAGAAATAGACGGAAACCATAAACAAAGGTTGTTGTTTGGCGAGTAGATACAAACCAGACCCATTCCTAAACGTTACTGTACGTTGAAATACAAGATCATAAAAAGAAGAAACCTTCCAGATGACGAACCAAATAAACCAAACAAATTTATAGATCTGTCGAACCCCGGAAAAGTGCGGAAAATTGCCCTCAATAATCCTATGAACATGAGGCAACGGAAATACTGTTATCTCATGTTATCTCATGACGGCTAATGACAAGCATGGGTCACCATAAAACAGAACATCATGAAGTTCTTGAGTGGGCTCTTAGTATCGGGCGCCTG
This sequence comes from Harpagoxenus sublaevis, assembly GCA_030770355.1. Taxonomy (NCBI): domain Eukaryota; kingdom Metazoa; phylum Arthropoda; class Insecta; order Hymenoptera; family Formicidae; genus Harpagoxenus; species Harpagoxenus sublaevis. The sequence goes on along the minus strand of JASTWR010000392.1, from coordinate 133,871 downwards.
AAAATAGCGTTGATCTCGGGTTCCTCCTGAACAGACGCCACATGCATCAACATTAAAGATTCTACACTTATTGTCTGTCTAGAAACGCGAAATTCGAAATCAAGACCCACGTTTGTCAATAGCTAATAAAAATAAGCAAAACAAGTCACTGGAAGGAATATTACCTTGCACCCTCAAAAGGTGGAGCGGTAAAGATTTTTATGACAAACTTGCCAATTTTTCGGTAACTCGCCAAGAGATAGGTGAAATTTACGTCGCAAGCAAAAGGAAAATCCTACCAACCAAAATCCTCCTTAAATTAAACCCACTCCCTCAAATTCTTATATAAACCGCGATTTCAAGCTCCCAGACACAGTTCGAGTTCCAGTACAGTTCTAGTTCTCCAGTTCCAATTATTCTCTCAGCTGGTTTGTTGAGCTCCGAGCCACTGTACCTCAATCTTATTTCGAACCGCGTTTTTAACTTAAGGAGGTACTCTACTGTAAAATGCGCTTTTTTCGGAATTTTTTTACAAGAAACCAGTAAAAAATGTTAATATTAGCTTTTTATGTATACATTTTATTATCTTTAGAGAACGTACAAAATATTTTTTAAAGCTGAATTAATGAATATAAATATTAATTAAACCCTATCGAATAAATGACACAAAAAAACGGTGCCCATGATTGCGCCCATTCTGGTTGTCTGAAACAAAAAATTCAAAAAGATTCTTAATTAGTATGAGTTTGGCTATAGCAGGAACTAGAATGGAATAAAAAAATTGAAAATTAAAAAAATGGCGGCACTTTGACAATTTAGTATGGATTTTCTTAATCTTTCGAAGGCTGCCAAAGTTGTAAAAAAAATTTTTTTTTTACTTAATTCTAGTTCCGGCTATAGCGACACACCTGCTGAGGATGTACGCAAAAGCCGGACTTGATCGGTCAAATAGATCTTGAGATACCTTAGGCACCAGTTCAAAAAACATGGTTTTGAGAAAAACGCGTTTAAAGTTTTGCGCACCGTTTATGAAGGATCTTTACTTACGAAGATTAATATGCCAGTCCAGGACCATACAGGGGACCTTCCTCATGCTCAAAGAAGTCCTGCTCAGCTGACTTCTTCTCCCTAGTAGCAATTCTAGCTTTCTTTGCAGCGTCTGTCGATCGTCGCTCCGAACGGTCAATTCGGTTTTTATCAATTACAACTACAATTTCGTCAATTTTATGAATTTAAGCAAATCCCTTTACAGACATATTTTTCATAACATATACTCTGAGAAAATAAAAAAAAAATTTTTGATTTTTTGAAATTTCTACAGTAGAGTACTCCCTTAAACTCTGTGTGCGACGTCATTTGTAATCGCCAAGTGCCAACAACCAATTTAAGAATCTCAACCCTCTGCAAATTCATAAGGCCCGGAGTCCAGCAAATCAACTCTAAATTCCAGCCTATTAATTCAATATATAGTGAGTCTTATTATTTGATATTATATATTCTTTTCTCTATTTTTCTCTTTTTATTCAAACAAGTCATCGAACTTTTGAATCTCACCCTATTCACTATTTTTTTTTCTCCTTTATTTCCACTCTTTACGATTTCCATTTCACATTACTTCGGATTAGCTAACTTGTCGGCGGATTCGGAGTATTCCCACACTATTTCGGATTAGCTTATTACATCGGCAGATTCGGGGTATTCCCATACTACTTCGGGTTAGCTGACTTTATTGGCGGATTCGAAATATTTCCGTTCCTACTACTTTGGGTTGTCCCATAAACTCATAGCATTTTCTTCGCTTAAGGGGGGAACCTGCTATAGAACGCTTGAAAAAGAATAATTCTTTGCGATTTTTTTTTCGGCTCCAATAAAACGAATCTTTTGTAAACTTCTGAGGTGTTTTAGTACACATTTTGACATTAACAAAAAAAATTTTTTATACCAAAATATTGATCTTTAATATGAAATGTTTAGCGATATTTAAAACGCCTTTTTTTTCATTCTCGTACACTCTTGCGTGCGTAATTTGTGTCTGTAACAAAAAAACAAAAACATTTATTAATTTTCATGTAATTACTTTCTATGTGAACCTCAAAAACTTTTTAATAATCGAAAATTAAACAAATTGTGAGACTTTAAAAAAAAAACTGAAGTAAAACTTTTTCTTTAAAGTCTCACAATTTGTTTAATTTTCGATATTTAAAAAGTTTTTGAGGTTCACATAGAAGGTAATTACATTAAAATTGAGAAATGTTTTTGTTTTTTTGTTACAGACACAAATTAGGCACGCTAGAGTGTACCAGAATGAAAAAAAGGCGTTATGAATATCGCTAAACATTTCATATTAAAGATTAATATTTTTGTATAAAAAGATTTTTTTGTTAATGTCAAAATGTGTACTAAAACACCTCAGAAGTTTAGAAAAAATTCGTTTTATTGGAACCGAGAAAAAAATTGCAAAAATTATGCTTTTTGAAGCGTTCTATAGCAGGTTGCCCCCTTAACCTTGAAGATTCCCTCTCTTTTTCTTTTTACCTCATGGCTAAATAAAATATAAACAATAGAAACTATTTTTAATAATGTCCTATTAACGTTAATTGAACCGACGGGATTGACGAAACAGGCTAGCTAAGAATTAATAAAAAGAAACAATTACTTAAAAATCTTAAAGAATATAACTCAATGACGCTATCTCCGTCTACCTTCCTTTCGTAGAATTTTTATATCCATTTTCTCTCCTCTTAATAAGGGGATTTTAAACCCGCCTGTAATTTCTACAATATATTACCGACTTTCTTTTTAAGAACTAATCTTTTTATTGGCTTTACAGAATGGAAAATTCTTTTCTAAAGTTAAAGTATATGCACTAATGCTGTCAACGTCGAACGATTTTATGCCGAGAACAAAAATAATTGCAGATTTTTGTTACCTACTCGAAACGTCAACTTATGACAACATTTGCTTCATATAAACATTCTACATTTTGTTGTTACAAAATGAGACCCACCTTGGGAGCGGATAACATGAAGAAATAATATACCGTCCTCAGAATTAGACTCAGACATGTAACAAAAAAGTTTAGTGCTTAAAAAGATTATATAACCTATAACCTTGTCTATCGTTGTCTATATCAATGTCTATACAAGGACAGATATAAAATTTGATCGGTAATACAGACGGCTTTAGGATCCCCAAAGTGGATTAATACCGACCAAAATAGATTAATCACACGATTACATCCATTTGCATTTCTAATTATTTTAATGTAATTGCGTTTTCAATATAAGTTTAACTCTTGCGAGTCTTTAGATTTAGTTTATTCCAAATATTATCTTAATTTCTTTCTTTTCCTCTCCACTCGCATACACATACACGCACACACATTCATTCCCACACTTAGTTTTTTCCTTCATGTGTAAATCAAGAATTCCAAATTGTATAAATATCGGGCAGGATATAAAGTTTAGTATAGTTTTATTCCCCTCTAAAATCCTACCCGATCACCCCCGAATTAATGTAACATCCACGAGTAATGCATACATATATCGACACACTGCCACATGAACAGATACACATATTTTTATGTATTTATTTTATAATGAACCCCCATGTTATCTAAAGTAAATTAAAAATATAAAATAAATCATTTATTTATTTAAAGACCTTGCCCTCAGTTTCTTGCCCTCCGAGATCGCACATGGTCATTTCCCAGATAATAGGGATTAAGTTCCTTGACCCGAAATAGGACCGACGAGCGCACTGCTTACGGAGGGTGTCATAGCGTCTATACGGACGTTGACTCGTAACCGGAGCCTTCGAAAAGTGCGTTCGACTCGTGCATGGGTACGCACCCAAAACGCGTAGGTACCTGCGAGACAGAGTGCCTGGCGCATCCACCCGTACCCTGATCCTTGTCGCCCTTTCCCTCATTTCCCAGAAGACAAAAAATCCTGGGTCCGGACGTAACACACATAAACACGATGTTGTGAGCGCACAACGCAATAAGTATTAATTATGTAACCTATAAGTAATCCGAACCTAGCAACGGAAGTCGAATATGAAATCCGCCAAAAACCTGACGATTGCATCGGACGACGATCATCCGATGCAAACCGACACCGGAACCCAGAGCGGCCGACTCCAGGTCTACCGAAAACGCTGATGCGAAGGTCAGCACAGAGCGCTGACAACGAGAAGTCAACGCTAACTCGGGAGCCCCCGAGTTAGCAACAGAACGTCGTTCCGACATTATAAATACCGCCGATTCGGAAGATCGAGCGGGCAGTCTGTCATAAGATTTTGAAACATACGTGCGGTCACCTTAATTATCATTGTACTCGGGAATCAAGGGAATAAATTGGTCAAGACTTATAATGAATCGTGACTTGTAAATTGGAAAGAGAAATATATATATTTATTTCGCCACGAACATTCCGACATTAAGTGCATCACTCCTCCAACCCGGAATTCCCGAATCCTGTGCCGGCCCTGACCTCAACCCCCGGTTCCGGCACGACAACATATAGATATCTATATTAATTTATATCTTTATCTATTAAAAATAGATATAACCCGAAAAATTCGGAAAAAATCATAAAACACAATTGCAAGACCTTATTATGTATCAAAATTAATCAATGGACCGTGATACACATGATAGATATGTTTTATAAATACGTATAAACATTAGTTTATGTGGGTTTTGTTATTTGAGTACATACATTAGAATGATTTCTGATACTTTTTAAATATTGAATTTTAATCCTCTCTGGAGAAATTTTAAAAGTAAAAGATATCTCTCCTTCTTTATCTCTTTTTTCTCTCTCACTCATTGTCAAAGTTAAAAAAAAATATTATTATTACAAGAGAATTGTACTTTTCTAGAGTACAATTTTTTGCTTTAATCCGAATTTAATCCGAATTATTTCTTTGTAACGATACATTTTTGGGCATTGTTCCTAACCGGTCAATTTATCGGAATCGGCAAAATGCCTACAAAAGCGAGCCACTGATAAAAACTCACCGCGCCCGCCGACGGGATCCGATCTCCGCCGAGCGCAAGCGCGACGCTAGCCCCCCCCCCCCCCCGCTCCCCCCGTAATTCCGCTCAGGGTAAATATGCATATTAGGTCAAACCTCACCAATGGCCTTGACCTTGACATAAGTTGTCAAGGTCACCCTCCTGAGTGACCTTCAGAAAGTTTTAGCTGGCGGTCACTGTTCATTAAAAAGTTATAAACAAAGAAAATTTGTTGGGGAAAATTATTTAAAGCTGTAAATTGTTAGTATATTGAAAAGAAAGTTATTTAAAGCAGAGAATAGAGAAGTATGTAATTCAACTTACAAAGCACACACTTGTAAAGCGCGCCACTAACCTATAGGTTAGTGGCGCGCTTTATAAGTGTGTGCTTTGTATGTGCTTCAACTTACAAGTGTGTGCTTTGTATGTGCGTCAACTTACAAAGAACATACTTGTAAAGCGCGTTACGAACCTATAGGTTTTGTCAATAACCAACTATTATCTGCTTTAACAAAGCTTTAACATGCTTTTGCCATGATTAAAGCAGAGAATACTTGTATTTACACTTTTCAATACATAAAATTGTATATATACTTTTCATTATACCAACTATTCTCTGCTTTAAATAATTTTCCCTACCAAATTTTTTTTGATTATAACTTTTTAATGAACAATGACCGCCAGCTAAAACCTTCTGAAGGTCACTCAGGAGGGTGACCTTGACAAAATATGTCAAAGTCAAGGTCGTTTATGCCTTTCAAATCTCAAAATAACTGCTCTATTTTCAATTTTCTTTTTGTTAATAACTTTTTAACAAACAATGACCGCCGGCTAAAACCTTCTGAAGGTCATTCAGTAGGGTGACCTTGACAACATATGTCAAGATCAAGGTCATCGGTGAGGTTTGACCTAATATGCATATTTACCCCGCTCAGTTCCGTTTTCACCTCTGGCGCTCGTCTCAAGGAGTCGGCTACCTCCACTAAATCTTATCGCTCCGAAGAGGTATAAAACATTGATAACAAGGCCCAAAAGACGACTCGCTCTCCAGCTAGCTTCCGATCCGATCTGACGCTGGGAGCGAGCTTCGAAAACCTTCCGTTCCCGAAGAGCTGACCAGAACGCGAGGTAGAGCGATTTCTGTGTCAGCAGGGCCGAGAGATCTCGGACGTCCTAAGCGCATGTGTGATTACGTCACAGCTCTATGTGACGGATGTAAACAACCCCGACATATGACATTCTATTTCTGTTTAACATCGAGTGAGAAATAAAGGCCAAAGAAAATGTTGTTTGTGCTCGACGCGTCATCAAATAAAACGTATATAATATTTTATAAATAAATGTTTTTTTAAATCATTGTATAACGACCTACCTATAGATCGGTATCGAACGCGGACTAGCTCGTCGGGTCAGGAGTTCGATGATAGGTCTAGAGACAGTAGACGCGAGAAAGCGGCGACATAAAGCAAAAGAACAATTTATTATAATAAAGATGCTTAGAATATACATAAATCAAGAAAGTGACTAAAGTTCCCAGCGTGGATTTATACCGCTCTGATTCGTGATATACGTGATGTACAACTGTCGCGTAACAGGCGGCGCAAAGCGCATTATGGAGACATAGGCCGGTATTTATAGTCTTCAAGACCGTCTTAAGTAATGTCTTAAGACGCTAATACGACTCTGTGATTGGTTCATGACATCTTAAGATTGAACTTAAGACGGTCTTAAATAACTATAAATACCGGCCATAGTCACATCGGCGCGTGTACTTCGGAGGCGCGGAGCCCAGTACGATAAAGTATAATATAATTCAAATGACAATAGCGCCGCGTGTACTTCGGAGGCGCGGGGCCCAGTACGATGAAGTATAATATAATTCAAATAATAATACCGGCGCGTGTACTTCGGAGGCGCGGAGCCCAGTACGATAAAGTATAATATAATTCCAATGACAATACCGGCGCGTGTACTTTGGTGGCGCGGGGCCCAGTACGATAAAGTATAATATAGTTCGAATGATAATTCCGGCGCGTGTACTTCGGAGGCGCGGAGCCCAGTACGATAACGTATAATATAATTCCAAGCATAATACCGGCGCGTGTACTTCGGAAGCGCGGAGCCCAATACGATGAAGTATAATGTAATTTCAATGATACACTGCAAGAATACCACCGAGATGCTTCCAGAATATGGTTCGGTATATACGTATAATATATATATGATTCGGGATTAATCGCGGAACGGGCGGCGTAAAGCGTGGATCCGGCGGTCGCGGCGAATCGCTCGGGATTGACGCGGGCGGATTATCGCGAATGTATCGTTGGACGAGGAATTTAAATGCGTCGGCATCGAGAGCCCTCGGCCGAAACAGAGAACTTTCCACTTCGGCTTTCTGCCTTCGCGAGTTAGGACGGATAATGTTGGGATAGCAGCTACGAGAGCTCTCGATCGTGGCGGAGAGCGCTCAACCACGATTTTCTGCTGCTTACTGAATCGGACTTTTGCTCGGGATCAAGTGTCTCGTTTTAGCGCGAGCTCGCCTTTTTATACCGGGATGACGGTATCTTGAACCGTCCCGGTGTGAGAGTTGCCGGTATCGCGCGCGCGCGTTGACGACCGCGTGGTCTTTGCTGTCAGCGTGTTCGGCGGCGCTCGGCGGCGGTCGGGCCCCGTCGGCCTCGCACATGGGGCCGGTCTCGGCTGTCAGCGCGATCGCGCTATTCGGCGGCACTCGGCAGCGGTTGGCAGCGGTATCTCGAGCCGTTTTTGCGGCAATATTTCTGGTTTTAAGATTAAAAATGGGTGGTGGGCGCATCGCGCCCACGTCTTCGCCCGGCGGGTGTTCGGCCGGGCGGTGTCCGACGGGTGTCAGCCGGAACTACGATGCTGTCAAGGGGCGCATCGTTACAATTGTTATGTAAATGCCGGTCCGCAGTACGCGTCGGAACGCGACGTGGCGGTCGGAGTCACTCCGCGGACGCGTGGAGAGGAGACTTAAAAAAAGGATAGTCGTTGGTGGAGTTCACTCGTTTATTCGCACTTGTTCCTTGACACATTAAGGTGGCTCGAACGTCTATATATGTATATAGAATTTTGTTTTTATGATTAAAGAGTGTAAAGCTACTCTTAGAAATAATTCATAAATAACATGTTATTATTGGGGTCAGAAAAAACGTAAAATCGCAATTTTGACCCATTTTTATACTTAATATTGTTTAAATAAATTATTTAAAAATTGAAAAAAAAATTTAAACTTAAACAGTTAAAAAACCGTAATTGCAATTCTTGATGTCACAGAAGTGTAACATAAAAATTTCATTCATTTTTACTATACAGGAGCAGAGATACATAATATGATATTTACATATAGGGTATATCTATATATATATATTTCTGTAACTTTGAAAACAAATATCTTCAAAACGGAATGGTAGAAGTCAATAAAATTTTTTCTACTTATTGTTGATATAATTAACTTTCGTATTATGTTTGTATTATTGACTTGTCTTATACTTTGTCTAATGCTCGAGCCACCTTAAGTATTCGATCTCTCGGATTGCCGCGCGACTTCAATTCTTACTCCGATTATACTCGCTCAACGTAATGTTGCTCTCGTGGCTTCCGTGGGCTCACTGAAAGGAGACCGACGGAAGTGTCCCCCTCCGATTTTGATGAGCTTTTAATATGTTGTTGTTTAGACAAAAATAAAAGACACGTACTTTTTTATACGTGCCCATACGCATGTTTAGGGGGTGAAACACCCTTTCGAAGAAATCGGTTTTTCTCTTTCGGACCAAATATCTTCGAAACTATAATATTTAGGATTGGGTCAGATAACGTAAAGTCGGTGCGATAGGGCGCGATCACAAAAGCGAACGGCCCTGGCGCGAGCACGCGCTACCCTCGGGATCGGCCCGAGTTTGCCCGAAATCGCCGTCGCTCACCCGGTCGTCGCGACTGTTTTTCCGACTTCGCAACCGCGAAACGCGCACGCGTTTCCGAATTTGCGTATCTTGCGCAACGCGTTACATCGTGGATCGATGTGATTCGTCCATCGTGAGCTCAACGACCCTTATCAAGGGTCTTATCGGGACAAAGGACGATCGCTATCGATCCTCGTTCTCTTCCGCTCTGGCCCTTCTGTGGAGAAGGTCGAGCCGGTCTGCGTGGCGATTGGCATAAAGTGATTGCTGTGATCGCGCGAAGTTCCGTTACGTTTCGTCGCGATCTGCACCCGCCCGATTGGTCGTCGCGCAAAATATCTCATTTTCGCGAGTTCTCCGTTCGCCAGCAGTGCGAAGGAGCGTCGAAGCAAGGATCACGTAATTCTACCGTGCGCGGTAGCGTGATCCTTCGAGAAGGAATCGTGTCGACGTACGCCCGATCGTAGCCGTCGCACGAATTCAACCTGGTTTTCGCGAATTTATCGACCTTGATCGTCGCGATAAACCGTGCGTAAGCTCAGACGAGCATTCCTTTGTATAATTTACGCGGTGCACTCGATCCCGATATTGACCCTGCTCGCGGCCATTCTGTCGTGCCGCGCCGTTCTCATCGTTCTCATCGCGGAATTACTGCGTTTCTCTAGATTAAGTTTCTGTGTAAGATTCGCGCCCGATACGGAGCATCCGAATAACAAACAGAGTGTAAGTGAACAACTCGCGAGTCATCGCGTTCGCGGTCGCTCATCTGCATCGCGAGCAAGATATATCCGTCGGTCGCGTTCAAGATCTCCATTCGCGAGGGCGGTAATCAGCCGCTTTGCAAGATCTCCGTCTCGAGAGCCATCGCAGAGAATACGAGCGACGCAAGATCTCCGTTTCGACGTCTCGACCGCAGATGCTCAGACTGCTCGGTTTCGAGAGTGCGTGGAAAACTGATTATTAAAGTATATTATTTTGTGAGAAAAATCATAGCGCGATCGTCAATTCAAGCCCACTCCTCGCGGATCCTCTCGAACCTTGCCTCGCGCCCTTGTCAGGGCGGTCCCGGTAATGTTCGTGTCCCGAGGTCACCTCGGCCGAGCATGAAACATATGATATAGAAAAATTTTTCAAAATGGAAATTAAGAGACTTGAAAAGTACTTTGAAATAATAACAAAAAACATTTTTGGTAATTATGCAGTAATACGGACCACCCTCCGATGACCTTGACCTTGACATATTTTGTCAAGGTCATGACCCTGAGTGACCTTCAAAAGTTTTTAGCCGTCGCTCGTTGTTTGTTAAAAAGTTATTAACAAAAATAGTTTGACAAATATAGCAGTTATTTTGAGTACTACAAGCCATGAACGATTAATATGTATGTGGAAATAATACATGTATGAATGAAGGAATTTTATTTAAAGCAGCAAATCGTTGATATATTGAACAGTCTTTTCGTTAAAGCAGAGAATAGAGAGTATGTTCTTCAACTTACAAATGTGTGCTTTGTATGTGCTTCAACTTACAAAGCACATACTTGTAAAGCGCGTCACTAACCTATAGGTTAGTGGCGCGCTTTACAAGTGTGTGCTTTGTATGTGCTTCAACTTAGAAAGCACATACTTGTAAAACGCGTCACTAACCTATAGGTTTTGTCAATAACCAACTATTATTTGCTTTAACAAAGCTTTAACATGCTTTTGCCATGATTAAAGTAGAGAATATTTGTATTCACGCTTCCTAATACATAAAATTGTGTATATACTTTTCAATATACCAACTATTCTTTGCTTTAAATAACTTTCCTTTCAATATACCAACAATTCACTGCTTTAAATAATTTTCCCCACCAAACTTTTTTTGTTTATAACTTTCTAATAAACAATGACCGCCAGCTAAAACCTTCTGAAGGTTACTCAAGAAGGTGATCTTGACAACATATGTCAAAGTCAAGGTCGTTTATGCATTTCAATACTCAAAATAACTGCTATATTTGTCAAACTTTTTTTGTTAATAACTTTTTAACAATCAACGAGCGACGGCTAAAAACTTTTGAAGGTCACTCAGGGTCATGACCTTGACAACATATGTCAAGGTCAAGGTCATCGGAGTGTGGTCCGTATTACTGCATAATTACCAAATTTTTAATTTTATTTATTTTTAAACATACCCTCACCACCAAAAAATTTTTTTATCACCAAATGAAAGGTTATTTTTTTACAAATTTAACCATATAAGATAAAGTTATGTTACGATAATTCTTTTTTGAGAAATAATTACAAACATCTCTGTACACACCCTATCCGTGTCAGCCCATGCGCTCGATTCTTTACGCAACACGTTCTGTTTGCATCTTTGCGTACTTATATCTAATAGAAGATGACAAATATGCAATATATACATTTGGAGAACATTCTATGTAATCATGGAAGTTTTTATCGTGAGCTAGAGTCTAGACATTACAATTGAATCATAAGTAAGATGTCAAATATAAATAATGTAAATCAAATCATGCGCGACGCATATGCGGCAAATCAAATGTGTATGTTTCTAATTTAAGACACCACAAGAGATGAATTTTATAGTAATAATATAAGTATTTTATATTATTGTATCAAATTATATGTATAATACTCATGCATATTAGTCGCTTTACTTGTCAATTTAACGCCTGCTAGCAAGATTAAATAGCTAGAAAATTGAAGATCGAATACTAATGGGCTACGATAATGTTGGAAGTAAAGTTAGTACACAATGTATAATAGACATGTATAATTAAGGTAATAGTATAAAAGCTGTCGCTTTGCGAGCGTTAGCTTATAATACGTGACATCATTTTATGGTGTACTAATCGCTGCGTGTGATTTTGTAGGTATGTATTAATATTCTAGAAACAAATGTTTATTAATGTTTTACTTTATTTACATTTAACTTTTATAGTATTTTTGAAGTCAATTATAACAATGGTTCTTATTTGTTGTATTTTTCTTACAGTATTGTCAAGAAACGTTTCGTGGAAACTACTTTTGTGGAAGAAACATTAAATACATCCATTTATACATTACGTAAAATTATTCGTCTTTATTTACACAAATTTCTCAGGAACAAAATATTTTAAAAAAAGGTACGATATATGCTTGTTCTTTAAAGAGAGCAAAATTTTTTAATGTTATAAATATTATAAGATAAATACAATGAGCGTACAATAAAACGTTTCATTCTTTAAGCACGATCACTAATTACATGTTAAACATATCTGTATATATTACTTATTATTTGTAATTTTTAAGGTAAATGCAGTTTAATCCTAGAAACGTTATAATTCTGCTAAACGTTGATCTTTGCCTAAACTTTTGTAGGCTGATTATTAATAGGCCGATTATGAGAAAGACTTGTCCCTCAGCCAAAACTTCTGGCCTGATTGCGAGTGTTATCAATATACTGAAAAGGTGATACAGTAGCCACTGGAATATTTTTTTTTGCAGTCATCACATTTTAACGAAGGAGGAGGAAACAGCACAAGAAAAATAAAATAATAATAAAGAACAATAGTAACAAATCTAAATGTTATTAATGCAAATAATGAAGTTACCTTTGGTCAGTGAGGCGTACCGCAATTTGCGCACGATATATTCATGTTGCACAATTGTTAATTTACTACTGGATACTGCAATGTAATAATGCCTCCTGTTTTTTCCACAAAAGTTAGTTTCCACAAAGTACTTACCACAAAATGTTTCTTCGCAATGCTGTAAGAAAAATAAAAATTTATATCATAATTTGTAATTTTAAAAAACTATAACAGCAAAAATTGTAAGAGAAGTAAAAACATTAATAAACATTTTTAAAATATCAATACATACGTACAAAATTGCAGCAATTAATAGTACACGATATACCTTAATATCTAATCGTCACGAATTAAACTGATGCAAAGTAACATTATACATATATTCTATGCGACTATACATATAATTCATCTTGTGGTGTCTTAAATTAGAAACATACATATTTAATTTGCCGCATATAATAGATATGCGTCGCGCATGATTTGATTTACATTATTTACATTTGATATCTTACTTATGATTCAATTGTTATGTCTAGACTCTAGCACACGATAAAAACTTCCATGATTACATAGGCCAGTCATATTAGATTAATTCAGGGGGTTAACCTTCAAATTAGTTTTCCCAGGTTGCAACCACCATGAATCGCTTTGATTTGAGGTGCTTTAAAAGTGATTTATTTTGCTTCTCAAAATTAACGGGGGATAAAAAGTTATTAGCAATATTATAAACAAAAAGCGCGACTTTTTTGTTCTTTCTCAAATATTTCGGAAACTAAACAAGATAGGGTAACAAACTATACGTATCTTTTTTGTAGAGCGTAAAATTATCTACAATAATAATCTGATCAACATTTATCGTCAAGTCAGTCGTTTAGCTTGCACGCACCGTCAAACTCCGAAACTTGGATCCCGAAAACCCTCGATTTCGTCGTTTTTTTTTATATTGCGCTGGTGATTTTTTTTCGTCATTTAGAATGGAATTAAAAATCCAAAAAAATTACACATCTAAAACAAAGAAAACTCTATAAAGAAAACTTTTCTTGGTGCAACCGATTTTTTAAACCCTTTTTGTTTATTTTTGCTATATTAAAAAAATTTTTGACTTTTGGAAGTCTTAGTTTTTCTGCTGTTTTTAGGCTTTAGAATTAATTTCAGACAAATCTTATCATATGCATCTTGTTGAGAACAAAATTTGCAACAAAAAAGGACCCTTTCATTTTTTTTGTATAACGAACGCTGATTTTTTTATTAACGCGCAAAGTTATCCAATATTGCGCACAGGTCGGATAACGCTTGTTTTACACTGAAATAATTATTTTCCATTAAAATTTATGTGATTATTCGTAATTATTTGTATTATTTATAAACAGATAGTGCATCTTTTGACTCTTTTCCACACCACCTTTGAGGTAAAGCCAATGGTGCATTTTCTTTATTTTGTGGTTTTATCAGTAGGCCTAATTCACAAGCATTGAAGATGTTCTTTCGATGTGATAATTATTTGAATATTTCTTGGATACTAAAATTTACATTTGCCAACACGCAGATGTTGATAAAAATTTACATCTGCCTCTAAAAAATCTCGTATGTCCTTATGAAGTGAACAGAATAGATGATCCCAACTGCAAAGATTTTGAGATCTTCCCTGGACACCAAGATCAAGAAGATGAGCAAAACAAGGCACAAAAGGACGGAAGTGTCGTAGAAGACATGGAAACTCAAGATGAACCCATGGATACTAAGGATTGAAATAATTACCCAAGACGCAGATGTTAATTTTTATCGACACATCTGCATGTTGGATAATTTTAGTATCCAAGGAATATCCAAATAATTATCACATCGAAAAAACATATCTTCAATGCTTTTGGATTAGGCCTACTGGAAAAACCACAAAATAAAAAAAATGCACCATTGGCTCTACCTCTAGAGGTGGTATGGAAAAGAGTAAAGAGATGCACTATCTGTTTATAAATAATACAAATAATTACGAATAATTACAAATAATTACATGAATTTTAATGGAAAATAATTATTTCAGTGTAAAACAAGCGTTATCCGACCTGTGCGCAATATTGGATAACTTTGCGCGTTAATAAAAAAATCAGCGTTTATATCGTACAAAAAAATGCAAGGGTCCTTTTTTGTTACAAATTTTGTTCCCACCAAGATGCATATGATAAGATTTGTCTGAAATTATTTCTAAAGCCTGAAAACAGCAGAAAAACTAGGACTTCCAAAAAGTCAAAAATATTTTTAATATAGCTACAAAATAAACAAAAAAAGGTTTAAAAAATCGGTTGCACCATGAAAAGTTTTCTTTAGTTTTTTTTGTTTCAATGTGTAATTTTTTGGATTTTTAATTTCATTTTAAGTGACAAAAAAAAATCACCAGCGCAATATAAAAAAAAAAACGACGAAATCGAGGGTTTTCGGGATCCGAGTTTTGGAGTTTGACGGCGCGTGCAAGCTAAACGACTGACTTGACGATAAATGTTGTTCAGATCATTATTGTAGATAATTTTACGCTCTACAAAAAAGATACGTATAGTTTGTCACCCTATCTTGCTTAGTTTTCAAGATATTTGAGAAAGAACAAAAAAAGTCGCGTTCTTTGTTTATAATATTGTTAATAACTTTTATCCCCCGTTAATTTTACGAAGCAAAATAAATCCCTCTTAAAGCACCTCAAATCAAAGCGAAGAACGTGTTGCGTAAAGAATCAAGCGCATGGGCGGACACGGATAGGGTGTGTAAGAGGCGTTTGTAATTATTTCTCAAAAATGGATTATCGTAACATAACTTTATCTTATATGGTTGGATTCGTAAAAAAATAACATTTATTTGGTGATAAAAAAATTTAAAATTAAAAAAAAAACTGGTGATGGGAGTTTAAAAATAAGAAGAATTTTTTGTTATTATTTTAAAGTACTTTTCAAGCCATTTAATTTCCATTTTGAAAAATTTTTCTATCTATCTCTTATAGTTTTGGAGATATTCAGTTCAAAAGAGAAAAACCGATTTTTTTTGAAGGGGTATTTTACCCCCTAAACATGCGTATGGGCACGTATAAAAAAATACGTGTTTTATTTTTGTCTAGACAACAACATATTAAAAGCTCATCAAAATTAGAGGGAGACACTTCCCTCGGTCTTCTTGAGTCTCGGCCGCTGCCGAGCAAACGGTTTCCGCGCTCGAAACGCGTGATCGGAGCATGATCCTTGCCTATCTCCGCGGTAGTAAACACAATAGCTATTCGAAATCGAGAAACACTCACGTTCTCAATTATTGCCTATATTTAGCAAGGAATTCGGCAACGGCGAATCGTCGCCTATAAGCATGCGATCACGCGTTCTGCACCTGCGATAGCGAACTTCCAACAATCATTATTGTAAATAATTTTTTTTTTATTTGATGTTTATTACAATTTTAAACAATAGTTTAAATAAGTAATATTTATTACAAGTGTTAATTTGACATGTGTTGAGCCTTAGATCATTATCTAAGCTCATAATAAATAATCAAATAATAAAATCGAATATTTGCATATTAGTCATATTATTGAGTTATATAGCATAGATACTTTAGTTTTATTTATAAAACTATTGCGTGACTAAATCCAGTGGTTTTCTGCGATTAAGCCTTCTTAGATCCCCCTCGGTATCCAGAAGTTAAAGGGCTTTTGCGTTAATATGTTCGTGCAGTCTTTTTTTATGTCTTGAAGCATGTTCCTTGATTATTTCGTCTACATTCCTTAGGTTCAAGTCCTTGTGAAGATCTTCGTTTCTCTGATACCATCTTGCATTGGTAATTGTACGTATGATTATATTTTGTAAACGTTGTACAATCATACGGTTTGTATCCGCCGTACATCCTCAGATTTGGATGCCGTATGTCCATATTGGTTTATAATCATTACATACAATAATCTTTTATGATATAGTTCCAGCTTAGACTTTCTTCCAATTAGTCAATACATTTATCGAATTTTAAGTCGTATTTGTTCTGCTTTTTTCTCATGTGATGCTTCCAC
This sequence comes from Harpagoxenus sublaevis, assembly GCA_030770355.1. NCBI lineage: Eukaryota > Metazoa > Arthropoda > Insecta > Hymenoptera > Formicidae > Harpagoxenus > Harpagoxenus sublaevis. The sequence goes on along the minus strand of JASTWR010000392.1, from coordinate 117,341 downwards.
GTTAAGCGTGTATCTAAATGAATACCTAGGTACTTGGCTGTGTCACTATGTGGCATTTTTTGACCGTCTATGTACAAGGAGTGTCCCGCTTCTATTCGTCGTAGAGTAAATGTGATATGCGTAGATTTTTGCTGAATGAGTTTGATTTTCCATTCTTGCATCCATTTTACTATTTTATTTATTGCATTTTGAAGATTATCCGTTGCTTCCTTTTGCGAGTTTTTTACCGCCATGACCACTGTGTCATCAGCATAAGTAGCAAGCGTAGTGTTGCTATCTGTTGGTATGTCGGTAGGATAGAACAGATACAGAATAGGTCCTAGGACGCTACCTCGCGGCACTCCTGCCTTTATTTGATAGTATTCTGACTTAGCGCCATTATGTATCACTCTAAACCTACGTCCAGATAGGTACGATTCAAGTAATCTGCAATAATTGCCAGGTAATGATCTGCTTAACTTACACACAAGTCTCTCGTGCCAAACTTTATCGAAAGCTTGCGCTACGTCCAAGAATGCTGCAGAGCAGTATTTCTTTTCCTCAAGCGCCTCTTCTCCCTTATGAAAAAGTAGTACTGATTTTAATACTGGAAGAAGTATTGGTAAAAGTACTGGAGATATAAATACTCAAAGTACTACTAAATTTGACCATATTGATCTCGAAAGTACTGTGTAGTCAGTGCTTCGTCAGTACTCTTTCCAGTACTCATCCAATACTCATTCACTGCTCATTAAGTACTCTCCCAAATACTCATCCAATGTATGTATAGATCCTTTCACTCCTCGCGGAGCATTAGGGCCTCCAAGGAGGTTTCAGTAATCGCTTTAAATTCAGATGTGCGGGTGATTAGCCCACAGCACCCTGGCATGGTGGATATTGCCATATAGTGTTTAGACCAACGGTTTAACGTCTCTTCCGAAAGACGGAGCCCAGTTTTTCCCATTTGAGAATTTTTCTCGCATTGGGGGCGCAGTTTCTGGAAATAAATTCCAGTGTGCTCAAGTGGACTCGAACCCGGTTCTCCGGATTGTGAGTCTGGTGCTCTACCACTAGACCACACTGCCGCGTAGTATTCATTCACAAACACACACATACAACATAAAAAAATTATATCTATATATTTATTTCAAAATTTTATTACCATTTTTTAACTGTTTCTTAAGATACAGCCTATGATAATTCCACTTGAAAATTAGCTTTTTGTAATTTATTGAATGTTTTCTCGTATTTAAAAAACACTTACCTTTGGTGGGATTCGAACTCGGGACCTCTGGATTGTGAGCCGACTGCCTTACGTGATAGACTATTTCTTAATTTGATAAAAGTGTTATCAGGGTGAGTTTTTTAACTTGAGACTGCAGAATATCTGGAAAAATAAGCATTGTACAAAAGAATGTTTCAGACAAAAGTCGTATGGTTTCAAGGGGGACATAAGATGGTGGCAATGATTTGACCTTGGATGGTCGTTTGAAGCTCACGTGAACGTTACCTCCAATTTCTTACATGCAACCCCCTATATTATAGTATATCGTTTGAAAGGGCATAAAATAAGAAAATTTTTGGCGCTAACCAGAGGTTAATACGTTGACCCGTTCGCGAGTTATTTAAGGTCAAAAATTGACTTTTTCCAACTTTGATCTTAAATAACTCCCGAACGGATTAACGTATCGACCTCTGGTTTGCGCCAAAATTTTTTTTATTTTATGCCCTTTCAAACGGTAAACTACAATATGGGGAGTTTCATTTCAAATTTTTTAGTTAGAGCCCCCTGGGACACTAAAAAATTTTAAGTAAAACTCCCATATTGCAGTATACCGTTTGAAAGGGCATAAAATAAAAAAAATTTTGGCGCAAACCATTGGTCGATACGTTAATCCGTTCGGGAGTTATTTAAGGTCAAAGTTGGAAAAAGTCACTTTTTGACCTTAAATAACTCCCGAACGGGTCAACGTATTAACCTCTGGTTAGCGCCAAAAATTTTCTTATTTTATGCCCTTTCAAACGATATACTATAATATAGGGGGCTGCATATAAGAAATTGGAGGTAACGTTCACGTGAGCTTCAAACGACCATCCAAGGTCAAATCATTGCCACCATCTTATGTCCCCCTTGAAACCATACGACTTTTGTCTAAAACATTTTTTTGTACAATGCTTATTTTTCCAGATATTCTGCAGTCTCAAGTTAAAAAACTCACCCTGTATATTGTCTACATATGTCTGCGGATTAGTTAGTACTGTGTCTATCAGTACTTATGGCAGTACTACAAGCAATAATACTCATTAGTACTTCAAAGTATTGAAATGGTATCAGTACTTTATCAGACTAATATTCGGAGTACTATCATGATAGTACTGCCAGTACTGTAACAACTAATAGGCAGTACTGACCATTCTGCAATATTCATGAGTATTAACATACTAAACTATCAATACTGCGGCGCGAGAAACGGTAACACTCGTCAGTACTCTAAAATTTTTAAACATATATTTTGTAAACTTAAGGCAATTATATCTACATTTATATGATATTACTTAATTACGTCATACGATTCTTTTCAAATAATTGTTTTTATATATGTTACTCTATACAATTAAAAAGTAATATCAAAATTTTAATAAACTAATAACTTTTTAAGATCTATTAGTATACAAATATAATATAACAAATTCAAACATTTGTTAAGTTTAAATATAAAAAAATTGAACACGTTTTACAACACTGTATAAAAATTTATAAGTAAAATTATGATGCAAATATAAAATTATAGTACAAGTTCGGATCTGACTGCACATAATAATGTTGAAGAGAAAAAAAAGTAGGTTTTTTCACATAGTAATGTTGAAAAAAAAAATTAGGTTTTTTTCTCTTCAACATTGCTATGTGCAGTCAGATCCAAACTTGTACTATAATTTTATATGCTGTATCATAATTTTGCTTATAAATTTTTATACAGTGTTGTAAAACAACGTGTTCAATTTTTTTTATGTTTAGACCACAAATGTTTGAATTTGTTATATTATACAGGGTGTACCTAAACTGGCGATAAATTTTTTAATGACAAATACTTTGTAAAATTTTAAGACGAAAATTCTAATACCAAAATGCCGAGGCTATAATAGTTTTCAAATGAGAAAGATTTAAAGATAACGAATGACAAGGTTAGATTTTCGCGCGCTCAGGGATGGTAACATGGCCAATGATAAAGGTGCTTCCATGAATCGAATGCCTTTGAGTATTGTGAAATTGTTGCAAAAAAATTTAAAAATTTTATTAAGAAACTATTTTTGTTTGTCCGTAATGAATTATTTATTCAATAATTCAATATATTCATGATATGTGTCATTATGTCATATTTATTTGGTTAATTCATATGATGGTAATAAATCTCCGCGATAAAAATTGATCAAATCGATGAAAACATTTTTTGTTCCAACTTTTGATTGAATTTGTCGATAAAATTGCCAATACCGATTATTTATTCAATTCTGATATAAGTCTAGCCACTCTCTATTCTTTCTTCAAAATTGTGATAAAATCTTAGACGTTTAGGAAAGAAAGAAAAAAGTTAACATAATGAAATAAAATAGAAAGAATTAACGTAAAATAAATCAAAACGGGCGTACTTCATCAAAACCCACAAAAAAAAAAAATTAAAAAAAATATTATTTTACTATACGTACATTACTATAAGCTTTCTATTTTGTTAAAATTGATTTATTTATATCAATAAAAAGAAAAATTTTAAATTAAATTAAAATTACAAAATGTATAAATTAATAAAAACTAAAATACAAAACGTATAAACTAATAAAATTGAAAATACGAAACGTGTAAATTAATAAAATTAACTTAATATGTACATTGTACATGCAGTCCATCATTTTGTGGCCTAAACGCTTACCGCTCAAATCCAACAAAATATCTGTCAAGAAAAACGTTAGCATTAGTCATAATTTTCGTTCATAATTTTCTCGCTCAAAACCAGTAGCAAATTAATAGTATGAAAATGATACCTCTATAAAAGGTGTTTAAAGTGTCCATAGTCACATTCGATACACAATCGTGCACGTCGTAACAAACTCGTTGTTGCATTTAAAATCATTTGTGGCGTAATAGTTGCAAATGCTTCGATTAATTCACACGTTTCGTATTTTCAATTTTATTAGTTTATACGTTTTGTATTTTAGTTTTTATTAATTCATACATTTTGTAATTTTAATTTAATTTAAAATTTTTCTTCCCATTGATGTAAATAAATCAATTTTAACATTAAAAAGAAAGCTTATAGTAATGTACGTCGTAAAATAATATTCTGAAAAAATTTATTTAAAAATTATTTTGTGGGTTTTGATGAAGTACGCCCGTTTTGATTTATTTTACGTTAATTTTTTTTATTTTATTTCATTATGTTAACTTTTCTTTCTTTCATAAACATCTAAGATTTTATCACAATTTTTAAGAAAGAGTAGAGAGTGGCTAGACTTATATCAAAATTGAATAAATAATTGGTATTAGCAATTTTATCGACCAATTCAATCAAAAGTTGGAACAAAAAATGATTTCATCAATTTTTATCGCGGAGATTTATTACCATCATATGAATTAACCAAATAAATATGACATAATGACACATATCATGAATATATTGAATTATTGAATAAATAATTCATTACGGACAAACAAAAATAGTTTCTTAATAAAATTTTTGAATTTTTTTGCAACAATTTCACAATACTCAAAGGCATTCGATTCATGGAAGCCCCTTTATCATTGGCCATGTTACCATCCCTGAGCGCGCGAAAATCTAACCTTGTCATTCGTTATCTTTAAACTTTTCTTATTTAAAAACCATTATAGCCTTGGCATTTTTGTATTAGAATTTTCGTCTTAAAATGTTACAAAGTATTTGTCATTAAAATATTTATCGCCAGTTTAGGTACACCCTGTATATATCTACTAATAGATCTTAAAAAGTTTAGTTTATTAAAATTTTGGTATTACTTTTTAATTGTATAGAGTAACATACACGTATATTAAAACAAATATTTGAAAAAAATCATATGACTTATATGATTATATGACTTATATGACGAATATAATTACGTAATATCATATAAATGTAGATATAATTGCCTTAAGTTTACAAAATATATGTTCAAAAATTTTAGAGTACTGACGAGTGTGTTATCGTTTCTCGCGCTGCAGTATTGATAGTTTAGTATGTTAATACTCATGAATATTGCAGGATGGTCAGTACTGTGCCTATTAGTTCTTACAGTACTGGCAGTACTATCATGATAGTACTCCGAATATTAATCTAATAAAATACTGATACCACTTCAATACTTTAAAGTACTAATGAGTATTATTGCTTGTAGTACTGCCAGTACTGTAAGCACTGATAGACACAGTACTGACCATTCTGCAGTATTCAAGAGTATTAACATACTAATACTCTCAATACTACGAGTACTGATCACTCAGTACTGAGTACTGATTGCGAGTACTACTTTTTCGTAAGGGCTATATCTGAGGTTATTCTATGTACCTGATCTACTGTAGAGTGTTTATTGCGAAAACCAAATTGATGATCAGGTATGTTCAACAGAGGTTTTAGACGTTTATGGAGTAATTTTTCAAACAATTTGGATATCACAGGTAACAGCGATATTGGTCTGTAAGATGCTGTATCTTCTTCAGGTTTGTCTGGTTTTTTTATCATGATAATCTTGGCTGTTTTGAAACAGTCCGGTACATGCTCGAGTCTTATGCAAGCGTTGAACAAGTATGTTAGCATTTCAATTCCCTTTCTCGATAGTTCTTTAAGCACATTAGGTGTGATTTTATCAATGCCAGGTGTTTTTCTAGGATTTATGTTTTTATCTATTTCTTGTGCTACCTCAATGGGTGTAACATATTTAATTTGTATATTATTATTATATGTTTTAGTGAGCACTATTTTAAACTGTATATCATGAGTTTGAAACACCCTCGACAAGTGGCGAGCGAACAGTTCGGCTTTTTCCTCGTCTCTACGCACCCACCTGTCTTGTTCGTCTTTGATTGGAGGGATTCTCATTAGAGATCTTTTGAATCTTCTAGTTGCTCTCCACAGAGAGTAATCTGAATCCTTATCGATAGAAAGGTTCTCCAAGTAGTTTTAAAAATTTTTGTTGTTTAAATCTTTTATTAATCTGTTCAATTGATTGCTAATGCGATTGAATACTTTCTTGTCCTCCGGATTTCTTGACTGGTGCCAAACTCTTCTTGCTCTTCTTCTTCTTTTAATCAATTCTCTAATCTCCGTTGGGTAGCATATTTCTTGGACTAGGGTGTTCTTAGAAGTCGGTGTCGAACTGCAAGCTGCCTTTCGTATTGCTTCCACGAAGTTTTTCGTCTGTAGATTCAGATCTTCAATGTTTTTGAGCCTCACTTTCAGATGAATTGTATCATCTAATACTTTTCTAAATTTATCCCAGTCAGTGTGCTTGTTAGTAAGCGTATATTTCTTTTCTTTACGTATGACCATACTGCTTATCGTCATCAAGACTGGTACATGGTCTGATGAGAGATCTTCTACATTATTCACCTCCAAATAGTTATTTGAGATTCCTTTGATAATAATATAGAAGTCGATGAGGTCAGGTATCTTTCCTACATTTGTTGGCCAATACGTTGGTTTACGTGATGAGATAAAGTCACATTTACAGGTGTTTATTGTTTTAAGTAACTCTCTGCCTTTCGGTGTAGTCAGTCGCGATCCCCATTCCTTGTGTTTTGAGTTTAAGTCGCCTCCGATTATAAATCGCGACCCAAGTTTGACAAAAATTTCCTTGAACTGGTCTTCTTTAATGCTATGCCGAGGTGGGCAGTATGCAGCTGCTACATTAAGTTCTCTTTTGTTGTGCTTGATTGTAATTATTATTGTGGCCTGTATGTAATCTCTTCTAATTTCCTCTTGTTGGAAATGTTCTATATTGTTTTTAATAATAATCGCTATTTCCACATGTGCTTGTCCACTGGGATGTGTAGTATAGTATACCGTAAAACCATAAATCTTTAAATAACTTTTGTCGGTAAAGTGCGTTTCTAATATCAGTGCTATATCTATGTTATTAAGTCTGAGAAAAGTATCAAGTTTTCTGCTACGATGCGTTAACCCATTAGCATTCCATGCAACAATGCGAAGTGAGTTACCGTCATTTTCTATTCTTCTATTTCCTATTAACGGTGTTATGAGACTTGTGCATTATGCTTTCCTCCAGTACGTCGAGCCTACGTCTGGTATCCATGAGTACTCGTTGCACGTTATTTAGTAAATTCCATATGTCTTGTGTTGTAGGTTCCTTGTCTACAACTGGCAGTATTTTTTGCTCTGATAGTGATTGCTCTAAATTTCTTTTAGCTGCTTCATGTTTTAGGTGTCGTAGCATATTCTGTCTTGTTGGGTGTCCCAATATTTTGTTGTACTCGTTGCGTTACCGTTGTTCTTATCTTTTCTATTGATGCCACTTTGTTTTTATGAACTGCACACCCGTTTCAGTTGGCCGTGTAAGTTCCACCACAGTTGGCGCATTTACATACTTCTTTCCTTGGTTTCTTACACTCCAGCGAGTGATGATTTCCACCGCATTTAACACACTCAGCTTGTCTTTGACAGTAGTTTTGTGTATGTCCAAAACCTTGGCATCTTTTGCATTGTGGTATGTCTTTCTTTATCCTAGGCGGTTCTATTTTGATTTTGCAATGTAGCATATCAGTTAAATTATATACTTCTTTGTTATTTGTTTTTGTGATCAAGTCAACATAGAATAGAGCGCAACCTTTGTTTGCTCTCCATTAGTTTTCTTTTTGATAATAATATTTGTTGCTCATATAACTTCGTGTTTGAGTCTTGTTAGTTCCTCCTCAATATCTCTTGTGTTTGTTGTTGGATGTAGTCCTCTTATAACTATTTTATATGGTTTAGCTTGCTTGCACTGGTATGTATGATAGTCGATGTCGCTTAAGCTATGATCCATTTGCTTCTTTATTGTTTTTAGTAGGTTTATAATAGCTTGGTAATTATCACTTTTTTCTACATTAATTTTGACTTCTCCATTTGCAAGCATTTTGAAGCTTGTACCGTTCTTGGCTTTTTGCAGTATTGCTTCTTTAAGTATATTAAAGTTATTAACTCCACTGATAAATATCGGCGGAAGCATGTTTCTTTTCTCATTACTGCTCTTGTCCCTTGCCTGTGTTTGTTGATTTTGTTGTTTTGGAGATGCTTCCGGTGACGAGTTAGCTTTTCGTTTTTTCCTCTCTTTCATTGTCCTCAAAACATCACCTCCTGTCTCTCTCTCTCTAACTCCTCCTCGTCAGCTGCGTATACTACGTGTTTAGTTTGTTTGTCATGTTGCAGTGATTAAATCATTGTTTCTAACTGTCTGATTTTGTCTTCTGCTAGTTTCCATGCATTCCATAGAAACATTTCGTTTTGTGTTTGTGGTTTATATTCATAAACCTGGGTGTTTGGTTCGTGCAATAAATGGCCCTCCCCAGAATCCGTAGGGCCAACCTCATTTGAGGGTGGATTGTCCAGCTTTTTGTCTGGTATACCACCTGGGGTAATATTTCCATTTGTTTTGTTCATTGCATTATCCATCTTGTTGGTCCACGGGAGGTATTTTATTTCCCTCCTACCCTTCAGCTTATGCTGACGAACATTCCCCTATCCGCCACCTGGGGACGCGCCCGATGGGTGTTTCAAGTTCCCCGCACGGAATTGTAAATAAATAAAAATTAATAGATATTAAATAAATGTTAAATAAATATTTTTTCAAATTATATTATTGCATATAAATTATTAATACAACATATTAAATTAATGTTGAATAAAGGTTAAATAAATGTTTTTTTAAGTTACTATAGTATAAATATATTATCTAATATATATATGAATAAACTTGAGTTGTGATCTTTATAGTATAATAAGATCTGACTGTGAATATCGGCCATGTATTCGTATGCAAATGTTGCAGATATCTTTTTCAAAGATATAATGTGATATCTACTAATGATGCCCTGCAGATATTTTGTGAAAATCTGAAAATAAGATATCTCAGATATGATTTAAAATTGTAGGTATAAAGATATCTGATTATATCTCAGTCAGATATATTTTGCTGTGTGGGTAACATCTTTAATTATGTCGCTAATAAGTCCTGAAAGAGCTGCTCAGTTACAGCAGCAATGTTAATATCAATTATTCTTCTTCTAATAAAAAAGAAACAATCAAATTTGCAAGCGCGTGTCGTATACGTGTGCATGTAGTTGTGCATAAAGTTGACTCTCAGATGTCCGCGGGCGCCCGGCTGTTGAGCATGCCTGTTGTCAACATCATACACAACCGGGCTACCTCCATGTGGTGCACCTTTAGGTAATGCCAGCGGTATTGAACTTTATCAACCCATATCTTTGAAAGTACTTGACCAAAAAAGGTTTTATTGTAGTGTTATGAAAAGATCTCGATGTCAACTACAAGAATATTGAATAAAAAATGAGAGATTCCATTTAAGATTTTAATGTTGACCTTGAGATCTCCTTTATAACTTCGCTCAAGGTCAAGTAGGTATCATCGTTTGATGCATTTAGTTTGATGTTAGAACTCTACAACTTTTGTATGTAACATTTTTTTCTCTAATCCCTTGTTTTCGAGATATTGTACTGGTCCAATACATTTTTCTCACCCTGTACAACTCAAGCGAAAAGTTATCGTATCGAGTTTCGTAAAATTGCACGAAAAATGTGAACTTTTACCCGTTTTTTATCCCATTGGGTGGCGTCAACTGATTCACTCCGTGTAACTAAGGAAACTGGATTTTCTATTAATCAATTTTGCAGGCTCTTACTGTGACATCCGCCATTAAAAAACTATATTCATCTTATTGATCGCAATCGGCTTTAAAAGTTTCTCAAAATACAGACTTCAAGCTTAATTTTTGTTTTTTAAACACCTTGGTATACATAATTATTAACTACGTCACAAGTTACAAGCATTTAAAGTTTCATCAATTTTTCCTATTTTTCTACTGTACCGCCTTTTTAAACTTATTGTTAGTGTATTTATCTTGTTTTTTTATTTATATCATAATGTCTCACCCTTTTTTCATTTTTTTTTTATTTTTACATTTCTTGTAATTGCTGAATAACCGCAAATAGTCAGTTTCGCATAAAATAAAAATAAAACAATTGTGTTGTTTAATTTGTTCAGCTATTAAAAATTCTTAAAACAAGATAATAATTGTTCTTTGTATTAATACTCAAAATGGTTATATTGTAAATAAAATACATGCTGCGCTTTAATTTTTCGTGAAATTGCCGTGATTTATTAATACATGAGCATGCATTTATATGTATATTCTATTCAAATTATAATAATTTATTTAAAAATAGTTAATAACAATGTCTATATGTTGTTAAAAAGAACAATGTTCAGAAATAATTATGAGTTAAAACTTACCACGTGGTCTCAGTTTATCATAATTCATAAAATGTAACAGTATCCAGATAGCCAAGTCTGTCAAAGCAAATTTTATCAAACTGCTTTCTACAAAAACAAAATTGGTATCAAATTTGGTACAAAATCTGTTACATCAGATGTTGTTGGCAGATTTCTAGCAGAAATAAGGCAAAACTTGTCAACATAATGTAGGGCCAAATTGATGTCAAAAACCGAGCAAGATTTGAGCGGCGGTTAATTGCCAAATTGATGTAAAAAACGGAACAAGATTTGCACAGCACAGTTTTACACCAAATTGATGCCAAAAACTAAGCAAGATTTGCGCAGCGCAGTTTGACGCCAAATTGATGCCAAAAATTGAACAAGATCTGTGCGATGGTTAGACGATAAATCGGTGCCAAAACCCGGTCAAGATCTGTACAACGCAGTTTGATGCCAAATTAAAGCCAAAAACCGTGCAAAATTTGTTATTTGAATAATAATATTATTAGAGCGCTCCGCGACCGCAAATGCTAGTAACGCGCGCTGCCGCGACGCGGCTACCACGCGCCCTGACTTTCTCGTAATTAAAAATCGTCACGCGCTAGTATAATAAGAGGCGAGCCTGGCAGATGCTTCAAGCTCTTCAAGCTTTAACGCTTGAGTGTAATGTTCTTTGCTGCGGATCAGCTTAAGTGATACCTCATCTAGTATCACATAATGCAGATCTGCAAAGCGCTTTTGGATCAATTTTAGATTGTTGGATATGTCCTTAATTATTTGTTTACATGTTTTAAATAATTGTATTAAATATGAAATATTTATATTAAATAATTGTATTAAATATAAAAAATACTCATTTTATAAAAAATATATATATATATTATACAAAATTTTCATTATTTTAAAATTGATTAAGACCGATATAAAGTAATAAGAACATTTTTTATTGTTTTCTACCGTTGGCGGTTATCAAGGAATAAAAATAATTCCTATATAGCAGTACATATTAAATATTTATAATTAACCTTTATTTTATATTTTTTCAGTCGATTTTAATTAAAATAACAAATTTTGCACGGTTTTTGGCGTTAATTTGGTGTCAAACGCGTCGCGCAAATCTTGCAAATCTCGATTGGCATCAATTTGGCCCCACATTATGTTAGGAAGCTTTGTCTACAAAACACAAGCTTAATGGCGCCAATTTGCTGTGAATTTTTTATTAAACTTGCTAGCAATTTGCTGGCAATTTGTGATCATTTTGCTTACTGATTGTGAGTAAATATATAAATAGGATATGTCGTATTTTGTGTGGTAATTTTAAAATTAATTTATCAGCTGCTTAACCCTCCGTCATCCATCTGGTTCTTTAAAGACCCAAGCAAAATTTCTTTCTTGCATTTCTTCGTGGAGAGAAGGAGGCGGCGTTTGGTATCTCCCCCCCCCCCTAAAAAAATTGACAATAAAAAGGTTTTGCTGCCGCGGTAACACCGGTTCCCGTCAATGCGTGTTCGAGAAACGACCGGACAAAGTTAAGTCTGTGAAAACATGATGGATGACAGAGGGTTAATAAATGTTGATATTATACAGAGTGTCCATAAAGTCAGTTCCCATCCGTATATTTCAGAAACAACTCAAAATTATGAAAAATCGCGAAATATGTGTTCCATCATTTCGAGGGGCTACTCGCGTTTAAGGGAGTTGGGGGAGTTGTCCCGCGAAAGGGGGTGCCCCAGGGGTACACTAACTAAAAAATTCCAAATGGAATCCCTTATGTAGTATATAGTTTAAAAGGGTATAAAAAAAGAAAAATTTTGGTACGAATTAGAGGTTGATACGTTGATCCGTTTGGAAGTTATTTGGGGTCAAAGTTCGAAAAGACAAATTTTTGACTCTAAATCATTCCCGACCGGGTCAACGTATCAACCTTTGGTTTGCGCCAAATTTTTTCTTTTTTTACAAGTATAACTAGTTTAAAAGTTTTCAAAGTTATGGCGTATCTAATAGAAAATGTTTTTAATTAAAATTCTCTAAAAAAGCTACAAAAAGTAATTCTTTCTTCTTTTCAGGTTTTTCAACTGTATAATTAATAAAGATAAATTGCATTCTTTAAAAATTTATATTTGCAAATTATTCTCTTGATAAGAAAATGTATTGGTTCTCGTAGGTGATAAATCAAAATCTTAAAAATCTAGGACCTATGACGTTTCATGAGATCGCTGTTGCAATGCTTTTTACGGGATGCATATTCTTATGGATATTTAGAGCTCCTGGATTCATTCGTGGATGGTCGGAAATTCTGACGGATGTGTAAGTTTAAAAATTTATGTTTTTATAACAAAAAGTTGTTCAATAAAAAAGAATTAAATAAAGCTAAAACAAATTTTCGCATGTACACATTCTTTAATCAAACCGGAATTAATGTTAAAAAATAATTTTTTTGAAAGTTAGAAAAAATTGAAATATCTATATTTTTTATGATAAATTCCTATTTTATTTCTAACATAATCTTAATATAGAATGTTGGCGGATTCAACGCCCTCAGTCTTCGTATGCTTGCTAATGTTTTTCATCCCGAAGGAACCGGTCTTTATACATTTCTACAGCAAAGACCGTAAGAACTTTTAAGCCACGATTATCAAACCAAGTATAGACTTGCGACTCGAGTAAGTAGCATGAGTTACTGTCTCTTTCTTATAAAAGATAAGCAAGAGGTGACTTGCTACTTGGTTCGCCTTTCTGTTAGTTTTATGTGAACCTTACGTTAGCGATTATGAAATTTTATATAATTGCAGCGTCCAGACAATCAATCAGATCATCCGAGGGCTTGATCACTTGGCAGGTCATTCAGACAAAGATGCCGTGGAGGCTGGTATTTCTGTTGGGCAGCGGTTTCGCCGTCTCGAAAGGTAGCAGTGTCTCAGGACTCGCTATGAAAGTAGGACTTGCTTTGGTGCCTCTGAAGGAATTGCCTCCTGTACTGATGATGGCCGTTGTTCTTTTGTTTGTCAACACTCTGACGGAGTTTACTTCAAATGTTGGCACGGCTAATATAATTCTGCCTGTCGTCGCTCACATGGTGAGAATTTATGCAAAGATAAGACATATGTATCAATAAGCATCGATTGTCAATGTCAACAATTTCAAGACAAATTATTTTCGCAAATATTATTTAGAAAAAATGCAAAGATAATATTTTTATCTTCAAATATATGCACTTTTCGTATCTGTAATTTAAAAATTTTAGACATTACGTTTTTTCTTTTTCAGAATCTTGTATAGTGAAAAAAGATTAGCTGCGACAGCAAGAATTTGTGTGCGGTAGCTAAATTTTAGTCGTAACATACGGATAAATAAAAGTTTATCAGCGTAGCCATTTTTATTTAGCTGTAGATGTTATGTGGACGTTAGGTAAGGGTCACAAAAATTTAGCTAAGGCAGACACATAACTATTTCCACACATCCACCAGAAATAAAAAAAAATTATATTTATTTCGAAATTTTATTAATATTTTTTAACTAAATTTGTTTTTTAAGATGCAGCCTATGATGATTCCATCTGAAAATAAATATTTGTAATTGATTGAATGTCTTTGTTCAAACAACTAACGAAAACCTACGAGCATTGTCGCGCTCTCGGTCGACTCGTGCCTCTTTCCCTTCCGCTCCCTCGCCACCGGGTGGACCGAGTAGCTTGGGGACGGGGGTGAGGGGAGAGGGGTGCGAGCGACCGGCGCGTAAGCGTTTGCCCGGATGGGCTAGAGTTTTGTTTCAACCGTGGAAGGCTGTTGATTGTTACGAAAGTTTGAGAGCCTGGCTCTAACCACATTTGTTATACGATTTTACCAGTGACAATAAAATAAGATGTTTTAAACGCGAGTGCCTTTTTTTGAGCCTACGTGCCTCCTCGATAGCCATCCTCCTCTATTAACGTGTCACACGCTGGTCGATTGAACGCAATCGCCAAGAGCGATACAATCTTAAAAAACACACCTTAGTGGGTGAGCGGGGGGGGGGGGTGTAAGACCGTCCCCGGAGGCGAGATTTTCTATACTCGAAGGACCAGAGGGGGGGTAATTATAATCCCCTTCACGACTAAATTAACGAAATAGGCAAAAGAATGCAAAAAAATGAACGAAATGCGCATGCAACGAAAAGCGAAGCGACTCACCGTTCGGGCGCCCGTCGTCTCCCGGTTGACTCCGACTCTCGTCCGTCCTCGCCGTATTCCACGTGGCCAGGCTCTGCCGGTCCGGCATGCACCCGGATGCAGTGGGGTTGCAGGCAGCAAGCAGGCACAGGTGCAAAGCGTAATAAAGCGGGCACAAGCAGGCACAAGCAGGCGAAATCACGAGCAAGCAAGGCAGGCGAAAGATCGGTCCCCAAGAGTGGGGGGAAGATCGCGGTCGGACGTCCGAAACTTCGTGCGCGTTCAAAAGCTCCTTATGAGCGTCTTGACGATGAGAGTGTCTGGTGGTGAGTGAGTGCTCGCGGTCCTGAAACGTGCCGCGAGCGAGTACTTGCTCCCCTTTTTGGGGGTAATAGCTGCCGTCGGTGGATCAACGATGGCAGCACCAATTGGTGCGTCGCATGATTCAAAATTGTCCCGATCGCGATCCACCGACGTCCCGCGAATTAACAATAATGACTAATAACTAAATATGCAATTAATACTAAATGTGCCAATCGGCACTAATCGAAATTAACAAAGCAATTATAATCAAAATAAACAAGACAAATTAATCAAGTATATATACAAGGCGATACGCCGAACTTCCCGCCCACCAAAATACGACGTATTTTCTATGCTTTATTGATCATCCTCTGGTGAATTGTCCATCGACAAGGGACGCAATTTCGCCAGAGGACGAGTGAGAGAACCATCAGCTGCCCCCCACTATGGCGACCCGAAAGATGCCGTCGCGACCCGGGCATGATACGACTATCCGTTCTCGCCTTCATTGCAAGGGAGAAACGTTCTACTATTTTAATAGGACCGACGTCCCTTTTGTACCGCGTTAGGCGACAATCTTAGCCATTTTAGTCGCTGCTGCCGAGGTTGTAAGGCTCGTCATGCCAACGATTCCAAAGATGTTGGTGCATGTGTTGCACCGGTTGCCATCGATCAAATCTACCTATCGGCACGGTTTTAGATCCAATGGACTATCTACGAAGAGTTCGAAGACAGGAGAATGTCCCGGGGTCGTTAAGGTCAAAACTAGTAGGGTATAGGAGCCTGGAGTGCAGGATGGCTTCTATTGGCGCTATAAGCGCGCTAAATTTTCCAACGGTGAGCATCTGAGCTCCCACTATACGTTTACTACTATCCCGTTCTCCAAAGGCCACCGAATGTAGCGCGAGAGAAGGGTAGAGTGACGATTTGGGATTTTCCCGCTCTGAAGCGGCTTGCATACGACTATCAAACTCTCGACGAGTTTCCACAAGACGGGTGCCGCAGTCACCTTGTGTCGGTGAGCAACGGTCACGCCCAGCTATGAAGCGCCTCAGAGCGAGGAAACTATCTTGACTATGAAGTTGCGAGTTCCAAGCGAACCGCCCATATATTAAACGAACAACTATAAGCTTGACTGGAGTTACTCCTTGAGAACGACAACCGTGACTGATTTACCGCCCACCCTGAAGAGTCCGGCTATATCCAAGAAGGGGGGAAGACCGATCTACCGCCCACCCTGAGAAGTCCGGTTGGATCCAAGAAGGGGGAAAAGCTCGGAGGTGTCCTGGAGCAACCAGGTCTACGCTCTAATCTATTGATATCTTCTGCGAAGCAGCGAGATCAAACGAGCTTTACGAGATATCAAGCCGAATGAGATCCGACTTGATCTACAACGAGAATACGATTAAGCAATTTGATTTGATTCTATTGGCAAAGCGTAAACAATAAGTAAACACTCTAACGATTTTATCGAACGGCGAGAAGCGATCGAGAAGCGAGTCGATAACTGCGGCAGAGTTCACGGCATCAGGATTCGCGAATCAAAGACGCGTGATTTTTCCTCCTCTCCAGGAAGATTATCGACTTCCGATATCGTTTCCTGAGTGGGTTCGAAGTCAATTAGCCACGCAGGGCCAGTCCACTAAATCGGATGGTCCACTAATTCTTGCGGAAACAAGCCCTTTGAGCAACAATCAGCCGGGTTAGACTTGGTGTCGACATGCATCCAGCAAGAGATATCTGTGTTGGACTGGATGCGGGCAACACGATTATTCACGAACGTCTTCCAACGGTGTGGCGCCGAGCGTATCCAAGCGAGAACAACCTCAGAATCTGACCAAGCGTACGTGGCGTCGATCGCGACCTCAGGCCGGAGGATATTTCCCATATACTCTAATAAATTTGAAAGCAAAATAGCCGCACAAAGCTCGAGTCTCGGCAATGTGATGGCCTTAATATCTGGCTGTAGCTTAGGACCGGATCGCCACATTTGATTTAACGAGACGCCGTTCAGATCCTTAGCCGATGCGTCAAACACGACACGCAATTTAGTGGTTGTGCTATCTGACTTACATACCCCATGATGGGGCAGGTAGAACACAGATCCGTCCACTGGGAACGGCTGCTTGATAAATTTCATATGACCACTATCTAAATAATCCTGCATGAATTTACTGTAATTTATTTTAAACTCCGCATCTAATTTGAAGCGACGTTCAAGTGCGCGAAATCCATTTAAGGCCATCCGTCGCGTGCCAACAAAACAAGGGTTATCCTTCGCGAAGGGATATGATACTACAAAGCGACCGGATACATCCCGACGCGTGGTCCGCGCAAATAGTTCCTCGCAACGTTTATTCGACTAAGAGATTCGTCCAGAGAATCAACAATTCCGACGATCGGAATAATATATTTTCGAGTCGCACCAAAATAGACTCAGCAACAACGAGGATGAGGGGTCGCGCAACTGTTGAGCGCGAGTCCATGTAGAAAAACTGTGTACGCGCGGCCCGGCTCGCGACCGAGCGTCAAGGCCGTCGACAATTAGGCGAAAACGTTTGGCTTGCCCGAAAATATTCTAGATTTGAATATTTCGGGTATTATATTTTGATAATTATTATTCGAATAATTATCACGACGATTGTAATGATTCACGATTACTGCAGATAGCGACAAAGGTACGTGTTAGTTCGCGCGAACATTCTCGTCGCGAAGCGAAACTAGAGAATTGCGAACGAGAGATATCACGCGCGAGACTGGATTAACACGCCACTCGCCACCGCAATTCGCGATTTAATAATTATTATTCGAATAATCACCACGACGATTGCAATGATTCACGATTAATGCAGATAGCGACAAAGGTACGTGTTAGTTTGCGCGAACACTCTCGTCGCGAAGCGAAGTACGACAACGATTAGAATCGCGAACGAGAGATATCACGCGCGAGACTGGGATTAACACGCCACTCGCCACCGCAATTCGCGATTTAATAATTATTATTCGAATAATCACCACGACGATTGCAATGATTCACGATTAATGCAGATAGCGACAAAGGTACGTGTTAGTTCGCGCGAACATTCTCGTCGTGAAGCGAAGTACGACAACAATTAGAATCGCGAACGAGAGATATCACGCGCGAGACTGGGATTAACACGCCACTCGCCACTGCAATTCGCGAGTACTAGAGCGAACGAGATTAGCGATAATGATATAATCTAAAGGATAATAGCAGTATAGGTGCGTCAATAAACCGGTTACGACTTGAGGTATATGACGCGAGACTGTGCTGCGCGCGGTCCCACGACACGTGCTATGTGACGCGAGGATGCGTTACGGGCGGCGCTACGACACGAGGTATACGACACGACGATGTGTCGCGGACGGCGCCACGACACGCGGTATACGACACAGGATGTGTAGCGCGCGGCGCTACGACACGTGGTATGTGACACTACAACTACGGCATACGACGCGAACACAATCTACGTCACCAGTGTTTACTTACGACAACGGTATACGTCACCAGCGTTTACTTACGACAACGGTACACGACGCGAGCAACTATACGACATGAGATATACGACTCGAGCAACTATACGACAAGATATACGACGCGAGCGACCATACGACAAGATATACGACTCGAGCAACTATACGACATGAGCCATACGACGCGAGCAACTATACGACATAAGCGCTTAGTACGACAACAATTATTCGAACTTTTACAAGAGCGCTAAATGTTCAATATTCGGAACCAGTGCCGACAAATAGTTTTCGATCGATGGCAGATATGTTATACGAATTCCGACGTTCGGAATAATATGTTTTCGAGTCGCACCAAAATAGACTCCGCAACAGCGAGGATAATGGGTCGCGTAACTGTTGAGCGCGAGTCTATGTAGAAAAAACTGTGTACGCGCGGCCCGACTCGCGACCGAGCGTCAAGGCCGTCGACAGTTGGGCGAAAACATATGGTTTGCCCGAGAATATTCTAGATTTGAATATTTCGGGTATTATGCTCGGATAATTATTATTGGAATGATTATCGCGACAATTGCAAATGCGCGACAAAATGCAGATAACGACAATGGCTCGTGCTACGACAAATGAGAAGTCTGCGCGAACATTCTCGTCGCGAAGCGAGAAACTAGCGAAATACTAGAGAATCGCGGACGAGAGCTATCACGCGCGAGACTAGATTATTAACACACCACGCGTTATTGCAATTCGCGGTTACAACCAAGACGAGATTAACGATTTTACGAAACGAAAAGCGAGAGGTCGGCGGTATTTCTAACGCGAATATCCGGCTCGAAGGACCAATGAGCGGGGGGGGGGGGGGTGTAAGACCGTCCCCGGAGGCGAGATTTTCTATACTCAAAGGACCAGAGGGGGGGTAATTATAATCCCCCTCACGATTAAATTAACGAAATAGGCAAAAGAATGCAAAAAAACGAACGAAATGCGCATGCAACAAAAAGCGAAGCGACTCACCGTTCGGGCGCCCGTCGTCTCCCGGTTGACTCCGACTCTCGTCCGTCCTCGCCGTATTCCACGTGGCCAGGCTCTGCCGGTCCGGCATGCACGCGGATGCAGTGGGGTTGCAGGCAGCAAGCAGGCACAGGTGCAAGGCGTAATAAAGCGGGCACAAGCAGGCACAAGCAGGCGAAATCACGAGCAAGCAAGGCAGGCAAAAGATCGGTCCCCAAGAGTGGGGGGAAGATCGCGGTCGGACGTCCAAAACTTCGTGCGCGTTCGAAAGCTCCTTATGAGCGTCTTGACGATGAGAGTGTCTGGTGGTGAGTGAGTGCTCGCGGTCCTGAAACGTGCCCCGAGCGAGTACTTGCTCCTCTTTTTGGGGGTAATAGCTGCCGTCGGTGGATCAACGATGGCCGCACCAATTGGTGAGTCGCATGATTCAAAATTGTCCCGATCGCGATCCACCGACGTCCCGCGAATTAACAATAATGACTAATAACTAAATATGCAATTAATACTAAATGTGCCAATCGGCACTAATCGAAATTAACAAAGCAATTATAATCAAAATAAACAAGACAAATTAATCAAGTATATATACAAGGCGATACGCCGATCAGTGGGACTCGAACTCGGGACTCGTCGCCTCTGGATCGTGAGTCAACTGCCTTACGTGGTAGACTACTTTTTAATTTAATGTAAGTGTTATACAGGGTGAATCTTAATGGATGCACCAACATTTACCACGTGAGATGGATTACCGACCGCAACTGTAATCAACCGAACGATTCATAGGTGACACTTGCTTGGATCGACCGCTCCGATCGACATACAGGGAAATTAAAAATTGTGCATCAAGTAACGTATATCTTATGCTATACATACATACTTTTCTAGTATATCCAACTCTCTTATCATACAGCACAAAAACCTCGTAAAATATTTTTTAGGAACACGATGAGATACATTAACTTCGCCAGTGTATAAATAATCAAATTAAATTTCTTAATCGACGAAGCTGGCACTCCTGACGGTCACAATCGTCAGGATACTATAAGTAGACCGAGAATCCGATCCTTCTATCGAAACGCTTAAATTTAAGCACCTTAAATTAAGATGAAAAAATTCCTTCTCCCTTCCCTAATTAAATCGATATCGATTTAATATTAAAATCACTGTAAAAACTTATTGCGAAAAATATTACCCCAGCCAGGGTTCAAACCTGGAATCTCCCGCATTCCGTTCGGGCGTCTTAACCAATTCGACTACCAGGGCATGTGGTAATATTTATCGCAATAGCACATCTAAACAATCATAAGATGGAACACCGATATTTACGTCGACGGTGAATATTCAAACACGATGAGATACATTAACTTCGCCAGTGTATAAATAATCAAATTAAATTTCTTAATCGACGAAGCTGGCACTCCTGACGGTCACAATGGTCAGGATACTATAAGTAGACCGAGAATCCGGTCCTTCTATCGAAACGCTTAAATTTAAGCACCTTAAATTAAGATGAAAAAATTCCCTCTCCCTTCCCTAATTAAATCGATATCGATTTAATATTAAAATCACTGTAAAAACTTATTGCGAAAAATATTACCCCAGCCAGGGTTCGAACCTGGAATCTCCCGCATTCCGTTCGGGCGTCTTAACCAATTCGACTACCAGGGCATGTGGTAATATTTATCGCAATAGCACATCTAAACAATCATAAGATGGAACACCGATATTTACGTCGATGGTGAATATTCAAACACGATGAGATACATTAACTTCGCCAGTGTATAAATAATTAAATTAAATTTCTTAATCGACGAAGCTGGCACTCCTGACGGTCACAATCGTCAGTATACTATAAGTAGACCGAGAATCCGGTCCTTCTATCGAAACGCTTAAATTTAAGCACCTTAAATTAAGATGAAAAAATTCCCTCTCCCTTCCCTAATTAAATCGATATCGATTTAATATTAAAATCACTGTAAAAACTTATTGCGAAAAATATTACCCCAGCCAGGGTTCGAACCTGGAATCTCCCGCATTCCGTTCGGGCGTCTTAACCAATTCGACTACCAGGGCATGTGGTAATATTTATCGCAATAGCACATCTAAACAATCATAAGATGGAACACCGATATTTACGTCGACGGTGAATATTCAAACACGATGAGATACATTAACTTCGCCAGTGTATAAATAATCAAATTAAATTTCTTAATCGACGAAGCTGGCACTCCTGACGGTCACAATCGTCAGGATACTATAAGTAGACCGAGAATCCGGTCCTTCTATCGAAACGCTTAAATTTAAGCACCTTAAATTAAGATGAAAAAATTTCCTCTCCCTTCCCTAATTAAATCGATATCGATTTAATATTAAAATCACTGTAAAAACTTATTGCGAAAAATATTACCCCAGCCAGGGTTCGAACCTGGAATCTCCCGCATTCCGTTCGGGCGTCTTAACCAATTCGACTACCAGGGCATGTGGTAATATTTATCGCAATAGCACATCTAAACAATCATAAGATGGAACACCGATATTTACGTCGACGGTGAATATTCAAACACGATGAGATACATTAACTTCGCCAGTGTATAATGTATCTCATCGTGTTTGAATATTCACCGTCGACGTAAATATCGGTGTTCCATCTTATGATTGTTTAGATGTGCTATTGCGATAAATATTACCACATGCCCTGGTAGTCGAATTGGTTAAGACGCCCGAACGGACTGCGGGAGATTCCAGGTTCGAACCCTGGCTGGGGTAATATTTTTCGCAATAAGTTTTTACAGTGATTTTAATATTAAATCGATATCGATTTAATTATGGAAGGGAGAGGGAATTTTTTCATCTTAATTTAAGGTGCTTAAATTTAAGCGTTTCGATAGAAGGACCGGATTCTCGGTCTACTTATAGTATCCTGACGATTGTGACCGTCAGGAGTGCCAGCTTTGTCGATTAAGAAATTTAATTTGATTTTTTAGGAAATTTAAAATAATTTAAAATAATTCACAAAAATATTTTTATAATGTTTCTATGTCCGCCAAATCACGTCAAAAAAATATTTACAAAAATGTTTTAAAAGATTGCGTACAAATATATTCAATAATATTTGTAAAATCTTTTAGAAACATTATTTTTAAAAATAAAATATGTTTAACATTTAAACATATTTTTTAGAAACATTCTAAAAATAGTTTTGTAAACTATTTTAAAAAATATTTTGTGCTGTATGGGTTACGCGTCATTTTTACACAATTTTTTTTAATAACGCAATTTCTTATTATTGCACAACCCCAGTGAGAAATGAAAAGTCGAAATGATATCACAATAATATCGGAAATATTTCCTCGAAATTCAAAATCGATTCGAGAAACAGATGGTCCTGGTTTCGAGGTCCGTTTCGATATCGAAATCAGCTCGGTTTTGAGACATTTTCGATATCGGAATCAGCTCGGTTTCGAGACATTTTTTATATCGGAATCAGCTCGATTTCAAGTAATTTTTGACATCCAAAAGAGCTAAATTTTGAATTATTTTTTACATCAAAAGCAGTGCAAATTTAACATACCACATCAAAGCATTAGCTGGGTTTCGTACAGCGCATATGCGTGCACATATCTATAGCATACTACGTAACGTTTACTATAGAAAAATGCGTGCATATAATAATGCGCTTTACGGGATCCAGCCTATATATTGCCTTATCTTTTACCAATATGTATATGTAAACACGATTTACAAGAAATGTATTTATTGTTTATTAGATTAAATTAAACTAAAGGTAAGTAACAAAATTATAGGAAATACTATTTATTTTTGTATTTTATTTTTCTTCAAAATTTTCGTACTAATGAAAAATGTGTATAAGACATAGAAATAAAGAAGAAAGTACAAAATAGCTGCCGCCTCTCTAAAATTAAACAAACTTTCATGCATTATAATACTCTTGAGCAAAGCTACGTACAGTCCTTCTAAACAAAAGACGGATTGATAATCTTACACATCAGTATCATTTCATTAACTCAACAGCAGAATAACAACGAATTTCGCGCTGAATAAACTAAGAAAAAGTAAGAAAATCCGTTCAACATTTTGTGATTGTCCTAGTAAAGTAAAATAACGTGTAAAAATAAGAGGTCAAAATGAGTCCACACATTGGTACATCGCAGTCTATAAGAATTATGCATAAAAGATTCATGTATAATACTCTCTAGCGTTGCAACTGCTGTAAATTAGGTTGTATACCATTTGAATCGTATAACCGCAAGAATAAGATAACTAAATCAAAATTTGTAATTCCTACATCCTGATCGAAACATCACTATTTTTCCTTTTCTTGCCTTCTTTGTACGACTGTTTTTTTTAACAAAATTATAGGAAATACTATTTATTTTTGTATTTCATTTTTCTTTAAAATTTCCGTACTAATAAAAAATATGTATGACATAGAAATAAAAAAGAAAATACAAAATAGCTGCCGCCTCTCTAAAATTAAACAAACTTTTATGCATTATAATACTCTTGAGTAAAGCTACGTACAGTCCTTCTAAACAAAAGACGGATTTATAATCTTACACATCAGTATCATTTCATTAAGTCAACAGCAGAATAACAACGAATTTCGCGCTGAATAAACTAAGAAAAACTAAGAAAATTCATTCAACATTTTGTGATTGACCTAGTAAAGTAAAATAACGTGTAAAAATAAGAGGTCAAAATGAGTCCACACATTGGTACATCCACACATTGGTACATCGCAGTCTGCATAAAAGATTCATGTATGCATAAAAGATTCATGTATAATACTCTCTAGCGTTGCAACTGCTGTAAATTAGGTTTTATACCATTTGAATCGTATAACCGCAAGAATAAGATACCTAATCAAAATTTGTAATTCCTACATCCTGATCGAAACATCACTAATTTTCCTTTTCTTGCCTTCTTTGTACGACTGTTCTTTTTTCTCTCGCGTATCTCATCCTAATGTCAGTTATTAATTTATGAACGGAACTGCGAAATGAGAAAATCGATCTATCACTTTCCTATATATTATACAACGTTTTCCAAAACTATCAATACGTATATTCGGATTTTGAGAGAAAATTATTTTAATAAATAATTTTACAGATAATAATTATCTTTATGACTAGCTAAAATCTTTGAAATACTTAAAAATTAGCCGTATTATGTTGATGACTTTGTCCCCCTTACAGACTCGGAGACATGTCCTTTAGTCCTTTTCCCAAAAGAACCATCTTCCTGCTTTCTCCATGAGCTGTTGGTCAGCCACGTTGAAGAAATTTTCTCTGCCACAGAAATATCACTGACGTCAAACCTGATTAGTAGAGCTCTTGGAAAGCAAAAAATAATAAAAAAGATAAGATGACATTATCGCCAATCACTGTGACAATTGTTGTAGGTATAAACTAATAATCATAAATTTTCAAATAATTTTCAAGAATCATAGAATTTAAATTTTTAATAATACTTTTGTACCAAAGTTAACCTCCATTAATTTGTATTATTTAGATATTTGAAGGAGTGTCAAGCAATGTCTTATATGACAAAGAAATGTTAGGAAACAAAGGTTTCAGTTTAATTAACAGCAAGTCAAGTTTTCACATTGAAAGCAAACCACTTTCCAAGGCCCAAATATGCAACTCTTCAATAAGATAAGTTTCCTTTTCCTCGTTATTCTCAAAGTAAAGTTCCATTTGGTCATGGTTAGGATCTTGATTAGAATTTGCAGATGTGGTAGATCTTGAATCGTCACTATCATCGCTACTGTTATTACTGGAAAATCACCATCACTATCGTTGACATCAACATCATCACTCGAATGATTACTTTCATTAAAATTATCATCATAACCATTATCATTTACATTTTCGCTTCTGTCTGCACTTTCATATTCCTTGTTATCTTGTCTACTTAAAACATTTAAATTGCTAGAAGCTGCTGCAATGCAATCCTCCTGCATTTCAGTTTCTTGTGTTATCTCCACTTTGACTCTCATTATCTGAACTGTCTTCTAATAAATCAACGAAAGATTTATAAAGAATCGAAGAAATATTTTCTAGTCTTGCTCTTTTGTGCTTTGCTCTGTTGATCTTTCTGTTAAGTTATCTCTTAAAATACCTGATCTTCAAGATAAATTAAAAAGAAAAAGTTAGACAAATATTTTCCTCAATACAAGCAAGGAAGAAAGTATCTCTCAAAACTAACGCTGGTATAAGAATGCATAGTCAGATGAACTAGAATCTTGCTTGAAAGTTAGGATGTCAAGGCAACACAGGCTGTGATCAATTTGGCGCTATAAATTGTTCGAAGCGTTAAACTGGAATCACACAATGCAAGATTGTCATGCCTGCATTCTTGCACGCTGACTGACGCTGACCAATGCATTGAACGTTGCTCGTTTTGCTGTTTAAAACGTTAACTTTCCATCGTTGCAAGCTTCGTATAACTTTATGTGACGTTTTAAACAGCAAAACGAGCAACGTTCGATGCATTGGTCAGCGTCAGTCAGCGTGCAAGAATGCAGGCATGAAAATCTTGCATTGTGTGATTCCAGCTTAACTCTTCGAAGCATTTACAGCGCCAAATTGATCACATGAGCCTGTGTTGCCTTTACATCCTAATCTTCAAGCAAGATTGTAATCCATCTGACTGATATGCATTCTTATACAAAATAACGAAGGGTAAAATAATATTTCTAGTACTCACTGGTAGATTTTCGTTGTCCATTGCAAGATATAATGAACCCTGCAAGCTGAAGCCACTGCACGTGAGAACAATTACGATGTTTAACCGGCAATACTGCTACCTTTGAAGCATTTATAGCGCCAAATTGATCACAGCCTGTGTTGCCTTTACATCCTAACCTTCAAGCAAGATTGTAGTCCATCTGACTGATATGCATTGTTATACGAAATAACAAAGAGTAAAATAATATTTGTATTACTCACTGGTAGATTTTCGTTGTCCGTTGCAAGATATAATGAACCCAAGCTGAAGCCACTGCACGAGAACAATTACGACGTTATATAACCGGCAAAACTGCTACCAATGAACCGCTGTACGTCCGCTACATGTGGCTACATGCCGCCAAATGCACCGAGATTAGGTTAGGCTCGAGCGATATAGCCCCGCAAGAATCGATATATCGATGTATCGCGGCGTGTTGCTTTCGTCGACGACGCCGAATCAGCTATGTCCGCTCGCGGAGTGTTGCTTTCGCTGACGACACCGAGTCGGCTAGAGTCCGCTCGCGGCGTGTTGCTTTCGCCGACGTCGCCGAATCGGCTAAGTCCGCTCACGACCGTATATATCGTCAATCAACCGCAGTATATATATCGATACACTTATCCCGATAGGAAAGACATACATATATGTACATGTATATATAACATTATATGACGAAACCTGGATGAAGTTGGGAATGCTGCAATTTAATATGTTTTATATAGTATTTGCAACAATATCATATTGATATCATTTCGATCTCAAATCGACATTTTACGTATAAACGGATGTGCACAGAGTTACAACCAGTAACTTTGAACAAAACAGTAGTAGGAGTGGCTATTTATCATTATGTCAGTTTATTTAAAGTTACTCGAAAATAGGTCAAAATTCTTGCTTCCTCATAGAGGAAGCTTTGTTTTCGTGAAAAAATTTTTTTTTTAATTGCCGCTGCCAATGTGTTCAGAATGTTCTAAAACGTCGAAAAATCGCAATTTTAAAAAATGTCCGTATGTATGTATGTATGTATGTATGTATGTATGTATGTCTGTGCCAAATTTACTGAAATTTCTATAACTCCAGAACTGACCAACCAAATCTTAACCAATTATATATGAAATAGGAGTAGAAAAGACTGAAGAATATAATAGAATTAGAAAAATTGCGAATATTTTAAAATTTTAACCTTTAAGGGCTACATCTCAAGTCTCAATAATTGAGATTTTTCACAAATTGATGTTTCTTGACAATTTAGTATTAATTATTGGCAATTTTTTCTAATTATATTATATTCTTCAGTCTTTCTATCACTATTTCATATGTAATTCTTTAAGATTTGGTTGATTAGACTCAAAGCTTTTATGTATGTACGAATTCTCCAAAATTTAAAATGTCAATTAAATTTTAAAGAATTATATATGAAATACGGGTAGAAAAGACTGAAAAAATCTAATAAAATTTGAAATAGCCCGATATCTCAAAATTAATGGAAATTAGAGCAACATTTAAATCTTAACGAATTTTCTATCTTATACATATAAGTACCTGACGTCTGTCTGTATGTCTGTATGTCTGTCTGACCGCGAACTACTCATTCATTAATGGACCAAATTTAAAAGAAGTGTACATGAAATAGGGGTAGAATTTCCCGGGGAGTGCCATAAAGTATATAGTTTTTCGTTACCGATCTTTTTGGAAGGCGATTACGATATTCTTCCAATTTTTCAGGAATTAATTGACCGAATCTCAAAGAATTGTATATGAAACGGGGGTAGAATTTTCCGGGGAGTGCCATAAAGTATATCGTTTTTCGTTACCGATCTTCTTGGAAGCGGGTTACGATATTTTTCCAATTATTCCGGAAATAATTGCCCGAATCTCAAAGAATTGTATATGAAACGGGGGTAGAATTTTCCGGGGAGTGCCATAAAGTATATAGTTTTTCGTTACCGATTTTTTTGGAAGGCGGTTACGATATTTTTCCAATTTTTCCGGAGTATAATAATCCTTTAATTTCTGTCTGTCTGTCTGTCCGCATTCATTAATAGACCGATTTTCTTGAACCAGGTGTCAAAATTTTTCTAATTTCTTGGAGATGATTACCATGGGGTTCAATTTTTTGTTTTACAGATTTTCTTGAAAGCGGTGCCAAAATTTTGCTAATTTTACGGGGATTGCGACTATGGGTTTAATTTCTTTTAAAAGAAAGCTTTCTCTATCTATATAATACCTAATTCCGTTTTTCTCGAAACCGGTGCCAAAATTTTTCTAATTTTTTGGGGATTGTGACGATGGATTTAATTTCTTTTAGAAAATATTTTTTTTTTAAATAAAAAAATCTAATAAAATTATAAATAGACCGATATCTCAAAATTAATGGAAATTAGAGCAACATTTAAATCTTAACGAATTTTCTATCTATCTATATAAAATAGAATGTGTATAAAAACTGGTCTGGTTTTTAATTATATTGATAAATATAATTAAAGAATAATAATATTTATAAAACTATTTCTTATATAATTGGGACTTCCAGTTGTGCGCGTGTGGCGGATGGTTGCTCCGATAATGTAAGGTGAAATTTGTAAGGGAATGGAGGAGCAGGAAGCTGAGGAGAGTGATAGAAAGTAGTGATGGATGCAAGGAAGGTCGAAGGAAGCGGAGCACTTGGAGGAGGAACGGAAGTCGACGGAGGGAGCAGTCACGGAGGGATAAAAAAGTAGGAGGAATGAGAGGTTAAGTCGGAGCAGAGATAGACAGGCGGAGAGAGGGGTGAGGCGATGGAAGAGCGGAGTATGTGTGTGTGTGTGTGTGTGTGTATGTGCGGATTTGATGTCCGTGGTTGCTCTAACTTCCATAAATATTGAGATATCGGGCTGTTTTTTTTTAATCGATAGAGTATCATTCAAGGAAAGTTGGTATTGAATTTGGCAATGATCGGTAAAGGGGTTCTTTTTTAAAAAAATTTTGATTTTTTTAAAAAATGTCTGTGGTTGCTCTAACTTTCGCAAATATTGAGATATCGGGCTAAATTTTTTTTTAATCGATGGAGTACATTTAAAGAAGGTTGGTATTGAATTTAGCGATAATCGGTAAAGGGCTCCTTTCTTTATAAAATTATGAATTCGTTTAGAAATGCCCGTGGTTGCTCTAACTTTTTAAATCGATAGAGTATCATTCAAGGAAAGTTGGTATTAAATTTGGCAATGATCGGTAAAGGGGTTCTTTTTTTTTAATTGAGTTTTTTTAGAAATGTTTGTGGTCGCATTAACTTTAGCAAATATTGAAATATCGGGCCGATTTTTCTTTTAATCAATAAAGTATCATTTAAGAAAGGTTGATATTGAATTTGGCGATAATCGGTAAAAGGGTACTTTTTTAGAAAAATTTTTAATTTTTTTAGAAATGTCCCTGGTTGGTCCCTAGAAGGTCCCTCTAACTTATGCAAATATTGAGATATAAGGCTAAATTTTTTTTAATTGATAAAGTATTATTTAAAAAAAAATGGAATTGAATTTAGCGATAATTGGTAAAGGGCTTCTTTCTTTATAAAATTATATCTTATAAAATTTTAAATTTTTTAAGAAATGCCTTTGATTGCTCTAACTTTTGTAAGTTTTGAAATATTTGGCTATTTCTAATTTTATTATATTCTTCTGTCTTTTCTACCCCTATTTTATATAAAATTCTTTAAAATTTTGTTCATTATACTCATGTTTATGTATGGACGGATTCCCCGAAATTTTAAATGTGTTTAATTTAAAAACTAATCAACCAAATCTTAAAATATATGAAAAAGGGTAAAAATACTGAAGAATATAGTAGAATTAAAAAAATTGCTAAAATCTTAAAATTTTAACCTTTAAGGGCTACATCCCAAGTCTCAACAATTGAGACTTTTCATAAATTGATATTTTTTGACAATTTATTTTACTCTTATTTCATATATAATTCTTTAAGATTTGGTTGATTAGACTCAGCTTTATAAGGCTTTTATGTATGTACGGATTCCCAGAAATTTTAAATGCCTTTAACTCAAAAACTAATCAACCAAACCTTAAAGAATTATATATGAAATAGAAGTAGAAAATACTGAAAAAATATAATAAATTAGAAAAGTTGCCAATAATTAACACTAAATTGTCCAAAAACATTAATTTATGAAAAGTCTTAATTAGAATATAATAAACTAAAGAATATAATAGAATTAGAAAAAATTAACAATATAATTAAAGTGTGCAAATTTTATATTTAAAACTGCACCCCCTGCATGAGAAATTGAGAATTGATATCTCTCATGTGGAGAAAACTGGTCTGGTTTTTAATTATATTGATGAATATAATTAAAAAATAATAATACTTATAAAACTATATTTTTTAAATGTATACTTACAATGTGTAATAAAACTATGATTTTACTATAAATTTTTAATGTCTACTTTTTATTTTAGAAATGTCCCTGGTTGCTCTAACTTATGCAAATATTGAGATATAGGGTTAAATTAAAAACTAATCAACCAACTCTTAAAGAATTATATATAAAATAAGGGTAGAAAAGACTGAAGAATATAGTAGAATTAAAAAAATTACTAAAATCTTAAAATTTTAACTTTTAAGGGCTACATCCCAAGTCTCAACAATAGAGACTTTTCATAAATTGATATTTTTTGACAATTTAGTGTTAATTATTAGCAATTTTTTTGATTCTAATATATTTTTCAGTTTTTTCTACCCCTATTTCATATATAATTCATTATGGTTTGGTTGATTAGACCCAGCTTTATAAAGCTTTGATATATGTACAAATTCTCCAAAATTTCAAATGAGGAAAAGAAAGAGAGAGAGAGAGAGAAAGAGAGAGAGGGCGAAAGGGCGTTCTATTGCAAAAACATTGATCTTTTTTTAAAATAAAACTGACGTAAGTGTCTAGCCTAGCATCAGCCAATGTATGCCAAAAAGCCTAAAGTGCGTTCAATTTTATTGGGGAACGATCAGTGTTTCGCAAAAGGGCTAATCTTTTTGCAAAAGGGCTAATTTTTTAATTGCAGTTAGAACATCTCAAGTCTTAATAATTAAGACTTCAAAAAATGATTTTTTAGGATAATAAAAAAAGTGAGCAAGTAGAAACTTGCACATTGCTTCCATATAGCTTTTAAGTGTGCAAGTAGAAACTTGCACATTGCTTCCTTATAGCTTTTAAGTGTGCAAGCAGAAACTTGCACATTGCTTCCTCATAGCTTTAAAGTGTGCAAGTAGAAACTTGCACATTGCTTCCTCATAGTTTTTAAGTGTGCAAGTAGAAACTTGCACATTGCTTCCTCATAGTTTTTAAGTGAGCAAGTAGAAACTTGCACATTGTTTTCTCATAGTTTTTAAGTAAGCCAGTAGAAACTTGCACATTGCTTTCTCATAGTTTTTAAGTGAGCCAGTAAAAACTTGCACATTGTTTTCTCATAGTTTTTAAGTGAGCCAGTAGAAACTTGCACATTGCTTTCTCATAATTTTTAAGTGAGCAAGTAGAAACTTGCACATTAATCAACATTTTATTTCGCTTATAAAGCTTCCTCTATGAGGAAGCCAAATTAATAAATATTTACTAATAATTATATATCAAAAAAAAAAAATTGGCTTCTTCATAGAGGAAGCTTTATGAGCGAAATAAAATGTTGATTAATGTGCAAGTTTCTACTTGCTCACTTAAAAATTATAAGAAAGCAATGTGCAAGTTTCTACTTGCTCACTTAAAAATTATGAGAAAGCAATGTGCAAGTTTCTACTGGCTCACTTAAAAACTATGAGAAAACAATGTGCAAGTTTTTACTGGCTCACTTAAAAACTATGAGAAAGCAATGTGCAAGTTTCTACTGGCTTACTTAAAATCTATGAGAAAACAATGTACAAGTTTCTACTTGCTCACTTTTTGTATCTGTGTATCTTTCTTATGTCACGTCTGAAGCGCAATTAATTATGACTCGACCGCTTCGGGTAACAATTGTTTTTTCTCACTGCTGCTAATTTCTTTATATAGCGTGAGATGCTCTCCTTTGAGTTTCGGGTCAGTCTGCTTTTCACCGACTTTACCCGGGATGGCGAGAGCTATTGTTCAGTAAAGGGATATTTTAAAACAAGGACCTTAATATTGTCGAATGATTTATTCTTTCTTCAAACATTTTTTCTATATTATATTCGCATACTAGATTTTCCAAATATTCTATGCTTATGTTACTTAATTCTTTGTTTAAGAAATTTAATAGGATCTCTAGAATTTCGGTAGATTCCGTTGTTAATAATATTTCCTTCATAGAGAAAATTTATTGTGACAAGAAATGATGTAGCAATGAAATGTTGTCGCTTAAGAGAGACTGTCCCAAGATATTAAAAGTTATAGATATTATAATAGCATAGTTTATTGAATGTATCGAAGATTTCCAAAAGAAAAATATCTGGGGATGGTCGTACAGTAAATTTAGTTAGTTAGGCAACGGTACTCATGATTACAATGTGTATACGGGACTGGTTAATTAAGACGGTCAGGCCTGGTAGGATGTTTCTGATCCTTTCGTACTTTCGGCGTGGATTGGAGTACTTTGGCCGTGGAGTGGAGTCGAGATAACGTATGATTGCGCACCAATTAAATGTTTTGAAAAATGAACGTAGGACCGTGCTCTGACTGATTGAAAGAACGAATGAATGTTCGACTCTCTGACCGAGGGTTTTTATACTTGATGCGACAATGGTCTAATATGGGGTTCGGTAATTATCTCATAGAGATGGCGTGGATTATGATAAGTCGCACATTTGTTTTCCATCCCAATCTATTGCTATTCGGAGTATCGTTTCTTAATCCTAATCCGTTTCCTATTCTTAAGTCCGAGATCGCGGCGGAAGCGGAGAGTTTGCGTGGGACAGCTGTACGACAGGGCACAAGACACTGCGTAGAGTTTAATAGGAATTTTAAATCCTTTGATATGCGGAGTGTAATAGCTAGTGGTAGTGTTAATAGCCATGTTTTTTAAGAAAGCCTTCCGGTGGCGTGCGTTAGGAAGCGTGTCGTGAAATAAGCAGATATCGATACGAGAATAGAGTGGTCGGCAAGCGTTTCAAAGCATTAGCATTAATGAAGCATTAGGTTATTGGAACAGGGTATCGAATTATAATATTTAGCTGCAACGGCTATTAGTAACCTAAATAATAAAAAAATATATAAAGACGTATTGAAAGTGTATATATATTTTAAACTGCGTGACTAAGAGTTACTCAAAAATTAAATCCACCTTATTTCTTTGGTATCTTTTAATTTTATGGCTTTTATATATTTTTTATAATCTTACCTGATGATTAACAATATAGCAATATAATAAATCGTAACTTATATAACTTATCGTGCGCGCAAGCGATAAAACTTATGCGCCATAAAAATATATATGAGTAAAAAAAATTAAAGGACGTCGGGACGTCACACTTATAAGATTTTTTAAAAATAATGATTTTTTAATAAAGTTACTTGGTGGCGATTTCTCTTCTCACGCTTACGCGGAAAATTTTAGAGCGTAAAAAGAGAGTTGGATCTAAAGCGGCAAAAATATAAAAATATTCTACCATTCTTATTAAAAAATGCGTAATTCTAATTTTCTAAAAGAAATATTCTGCTGTATATTTTATAAATATAAAAGTAATAACTTAAAAAATTTTTTAAGATGTTTTTATGCTGTATGAGAAAAGAGTTGGATATACTAGAAAAGTATGTATTTATATAGCATAAGATATACGTTACTTGATGCACAATTTTTAACTTCCCTGTATGTCGATCGGAGCGGTCGATCCAAGCGAGTTAATCACCTATGGATCGTTCGGTTGATTACAGTTGCGGTCAATAATCCGTCTCACGTGGTAAAAAGTTGGTGCATCCATTAAGATTCACCCTGTATATTGTCTGCATGTCATAACCAGCGCAAATATATAATTTTCCAAAAATAATTTTAAGAAACAAATTTAGTTTTCAAAAAGTAATTTTAGAATTAGATATACGAATATAATTCTTTTTTAAATGTCGGATGAATGTCGGAAATCAGTGTAGGCTTGACACTGGCACAATATCAGAAGTGAGCTGATATCGTAAAACGGCACGAATTGGCAAACCTTGCCTGTAGGCTTATTCTGTAACTCGTTAACGCTGAATACTATCGTTATTCAGCGTTAACTAGTTACAGAATAGGCCTACTGGGCCGACGTCGCGCCAAGATCAAATATTATAGTGACAGTCGGTTGTCGCAGTTTTGCCAACGTCGCGTCGGCCCGTGAATCGGCATCGGGCAAGAGTCGGCAAACCTCCCTTGAGCGTGCGACGTCGCGCCGCGATTGAATAATGACAGTCGGTTTGCCATGATATCGCCAATGTCGGCCCGACGTTCGACGTCGGGCAAAAGTCGGCAAACCTTATCTGGGGATTTACACATACATTACATGTAGGAGACACAAGTTTTGGTGTGTCTGATAATATTTTAGGTGCCGCTGCAAATGAGCTTTCATCCGCAGCTAAAAATGTGTCCATGAAAGTTACTTTAGTTTGCAATATCGTTTATTAGGTTAGTTCTATTGCAATTTAAAAAAATTAATAAAATAGGGTGAACTCGGGTGAGATGGCCATAGAAGAGAGATGGCCAACTTATGTTCTCTGATTCCAGCTCACCATTTAGTATCAAATAAATAACATGGTTGGACCATCTCTCCTCTATATATATTTCACTCGAGTTTACTCTATATATAGAAGTAAATAAAACTGTAAATAGATATAAAAAATACATGGTTATATTTTGTTTCGATCCTTTCTAATTATTCGAGGTGAGAAAACTACGTAGCCACGACTCAAAAGAAATTGATTCTATAATACTATATTAACTTGGAAGATATAAAGCCATAAATCACACTTATACATACTTTTGTTGTGTTAGTTACAGCTGTTAGCTATCATAGCAAACTTATAGTTTCTGATCGATAGGATCATAGCAAACAAGTTCACTTTGCTAAGAAACCGATATAATAGCAACAGTGGCAAATTCTTTTGCTGCAGCAGCAAATACAATTTCAGCAAACCATGATTAGCTACAGCGGTGAAAATTTTTTTTCACCACCCACTTGGCAATTGACAAAATAATTTTTGAAAAATGTAATGCACAACAATTCTTTAAATTTATTTTAAATCTATATTTTCTTATCAAATATCGTGATTATTATTTATCTTTGTATTTGTTTCTCTAAGTGTGTGGCAATGAAGATACACCCTTTATATCTGATGATGCCAGTGACTCTGATGTGTTCGTACGCATTCAGAATGCCGGCCGCTACGCCACCGAATGCAATTATAACCGTTGCGGGTCATCTACAAACTCCGATACTAATAGTAGTCGGATGTTTCCCCGCAATGTACAGTTTGATAGTGCAAATTATCCTATTCCCTACTTGGGGAGCTTTCATTTACGGCATCGAGGAATTTCCAGCTTGGGCAGAACAGCATGATATTAACCGGAAACCATAATCTTGTTACTAATATATCTTTACATATTATAACTAATTGTGAAACATATTTTTATTTATCGTTTTATGTGTTACGAGAATAAAATTAATTATTTATGAATAAAATGACAAATAAAATAACATGTAATTCTTTGGATAAAACTGCCGATTATTTATCTTTAGATAGTTAATTCTCTAAATACAAAATATTGTTTAAATTTTAAATATTAGGTGTGTAAATTAATTTGATGCTTTTATATTCAGTTCCTTATAATTCTGTTTTAAGATTAAATAGTTTCCTGCCTTTTTGCTGGTTGCAAGTGTGGACTTCTATTTTCAAAACACTACATGCCTTGGGGAAACAGACGACAAAACCTCGTATAACACAATGTGATGTTCAAAAAGAAGCATTTAAGGCACTGCATTTTTTCACATTTTAAGTAAAAAAAAATTCTGCTGAAGCGGCGGAACTGATTTGTTCTGTTCTGGGTGAAGGTGCTGTGATTTATAAAACGTACACGGAAAAAAAAATTAGCTACCATCGCTAAATTTTGCTAGTCGTAAAATGTGGATAACATTTTTGGGTAATTATGCATAAAAGGGGCATCCTCTCCGATTTGCTTGATTTTTTAATATGTTGTTGGGGATGTCTTCCCGAGTCATTTCATATATATATATATAAGGGTCGGACTTAAATAGCTTCGGAGATACAGGCTGAGAAAGGATAAAAATAATAAATACAAAAATAAACGTTTAATGATGATTTATTCAACACTATCATTAGGAATCTGAAAGATTTCAGCCATTGCATCAAAGAATGCGGTAATCCGAGCGAAAACAAACCAATAGAGCCACTTTGAAAACATAAACAAACAGGCTGTACTACACAGGGACTGCCGCACTTCTCCGCATGCAGGGATGGGTATTTATATACCAACTATTCATCGTACATATAAATATGTACTTTTCATATACCACCTGTTCTCTGCTTTAACAAATATGTGCTTTCTAAGTTGAAGCACATACAAAGCACGTACTTATAAAGCGCGCCACTAACCTATAGGTTAGTGACGCGCTTTACAAGTATGTGCTTTGTAAGTTGAAGCACATACAAAGAACACACTTGGTTGAAATCCTTCAGATTCC
Source organism: Harpagoxenus sublaevis (assembly GCA_030770355.1). NCBI lineage: Eukaryota > Metazoa > Arthropoda > Insecta > Hymenoptera > Formicidae > Harpagoxenus > Harpagoxenus sublaevis. Next base: position 80,495 of record JASTWR010000392.1, on the reverse strand, counting down.
TAATGATAGTATTCAATAAATCATCATTAAACGTTTATTTTTGTATTTATTATTTTTATCCTTTCTCAGCCTGTATTTCCGAAACTATTTAAGTCCGGCCCTTGTATATATATATGAAATGACTTGGGAAAACATCCACAACAACATATTAAAAAATAAACCAGATCGGAGAGGGAGTCGCTTTTATGCATAAATACCTCCTTTCTCAGCTTGTATCTCCGAAGCTATTTGAGTCCGACCCTTATATATATATATGAAATGACTCGGGAAGACATCCCCAACAACATACTAAAATAACAAACAAATCGGAGAGGATGCCCCTTTTATGCATAATTACCCATTTTTGCAGCGAGTGCTATATTTTTTGCAGCGATATAATTTAGCAACAGCAGCAAAACCTTTTGTTAAAGTTTTAATGTTTTCGTCCTTTATATCGTATTTTATATAAATTTGTTTAGTTTATAAATGCATCAAAGGTTTATGTTAATAATTTAAAGCTATAATTTAAAAAGAAACATTTTATTGCAACAGAAAATATTTTATTTAAATATGGTCATTTTTATGTAAGTTGCACAATCAAGAGACACGGTTATAGCCCCAGTAAACAAAAAATCCTCTTAAAGCGCACTTTAAGATAACTTAAAAAATAAAGTAGTCTTTCAAGATCAAGAGACACGGTAGTGTCTCGCGCCAAATACGCGCGGAGCGAGACCGCCGTGGCTCTATTAACACGATGCAACGAGTTACGAGTACCCGAGATATTGAGATCTCAATAACTAGTGAACGAATCGAGTTCTAACTAGGTTTAATGGATAGCTGGGACCAAATTTATATAAGATAAGTGTTTTTATTTTTCCGCTACGTGCCCTACGAGCCTAGATATTACCATGCAAATTCCGATCCTAAAAATTTTCATTTAAGATACGTCGACGTCGTTCTCCGTTTGCTGTGTTCGCCACCGTGGCACTAGTAGTTGTCGATTATGTCCACTTCATATCCTTGCCGTTATGCGGCGCTAGTTCTACGCGTAGAAATGCGTTAGTTCCATCACGTGATCACGTGTGATGTGATCTGATTTACGTAACATAAACATAACCGTAAAGCGGCCTATACACGTCGCGAGTCCGACTCGGCTCGGTTTCTACTCGTTCGTGGGTGGGATATCACGAGCCGGGCTCGGCGTCCGACGAGCCAAATTTCGGGACTATTTGGGAGTGTGTGTGTTGTGAAAAACGTTCGAGTCCGGCTCGCGTATCAAGCTCACCGAGCCGGACTTGCGAGTCAAACTCGTACATGTAATGAGCCGCTTTAGACGTCGTCGAGAAATATTCCGTCCGCGTCGCCGCGTCCGAACACTCCGAACGGAGTGCATGAGTGCTGGAATAACAGAGTTCGCGCCTTGCGGATGGCTGGTTTTTGGGATACACCCTGAGCGACGATGCCTACACGGCGAGGTTATATCGTACGTATTTATCGCTCTTTCGCGCTCTTTCTCGCGGTCGCGGTCGCGTTCCCGCTCGCATTCCCCGCTGGCGTTCCCCGCTTGCGTTCTCTCTCTTTCTCTGTCTCTCTCTGTCTCTCTCTGTCTCTCTCTGTCTCTCTCTGTCTCTCTCTCTGTCTCTCTCTGTCTCTCTCTGTCTCTCTCTGTCTCTCTCTGTCTCTCTCTGTCTCTCTCTGTCTCTCTCTGTCTCTCTCTGTCTCTCTCTGTCTCTCTCTGTCTCTCTCTGTCTCTCTCTGTCTCTCTCTGTCTCTCTCTGTCTCTCTCTGTCTCTCTCTGTCTCTCTCTGTCTCTCTCTTGTTAAAAGACAGTTGGAAAACTTTATAGAAGATAATGAAATAATAACCGAACATCAATCAGGATTTAGGAAACTACAGTCGTGTGAGACAGCAATTCAAAGCATTATCGAGGACTGGAAGCGGTTAGTTGAGGAGAAAAAAATGGTAGGAGTAATATTCCTGGATTTTAAAAGAGCGTTTGAAACAGTAGATAGAGTAAGATTATTGGAAAAATTATATCAGTATGGAATAAGAGGAGTTGTATTGGAATGGATAAAATCGTACTTAAGTAATAGAAAGCAGCAAGTTAGATTCAATGATATATGTTCTGAAATAATTGATACTGTATATGGCGTGCCACAGGGATCTGTACTAGGACCCCTATTGTATATTCTGTATATAAACGATATAGTTAAAGTCTGTCCTAAGGGAAGTAGATTTAAGTTATTTGCAGATGACACGACCGTAAGTGTAACAGGAGAAAGCTGTGAAGAATTAGAAATGAAATTAAATGTGGTGTTTGGTATAGTTGAAGAATGGATGAATGTAAATATGTTGAAATTGAATGCAGATAAGACCAAATATATGATAGTTAGAAGTATAAGGAAAGAATTAAAAACAGACATAATAGTGAAAAGCTTGGATATGGAACTGTAATAGAACGTGTGGAGAAAACAAAACATTTGGGTGTTATGATTGATAGTAGACTCCGTTGGGAGGATCACTGTGATTATATGTTAAAGAAAATCGGAAAAAAGTAAGCTTTCTGAATAGAATAGGGAATGATATATCGGTGTACACTAGATGTACTGTGTATAAGTCAATCATAGCACTCATTTTGTGTATTGTGCAACGTTGTTAGTAGGCATGGGTGAAACACAGCTGAATCGACTGCAAGTGGCTCAAAACCGAGCCATGAGAGTCATTTTACAATGTTCGCGATATACTAAAGTAGAATTAATGCTGCAAACCCTTAGGTTTATGAATGTGAGACAGAGGCTAAGATACAATGTGTGTATTTTTATTTTTAAGATAGTAAAAAGTATGTTGCCAAAACACTTAGGTAATAGGATAGAAATAGTAGGGGATGTGAGTGGAAGGCAAATGAGACAGACCGGGAGTATTGCAATACAATTTTGTAGAATGAAAAGCGGACAAAAAAGTTTGTTTTATGAAGGTTTGAATATGTACAACGCCTTACCTAGTAAATTAAGACAATGTGAAAAATTAGATCAATTTAAATAATAGCCGAGAAGGCTAATAAAGCTCTCTCTCTCTCTCTCTCTCTCTCTATCTCTCTCTCTCTCTCTCTCTCTCTCTCTCTCTCTCTGTCTCTCCCTCTCCCTCTCTCTCTCTCTCTCTCTCTCTCTCCCTCTCTCTCTCTGGGTGAGTAACGTGTGCTGCTCTGTTTGCTTGCTCCGACTTTTGGCTATCTTCGTCTCTGCCGTAAATTGCCTTCGGGCTATTTTGTTGTAGGTTCAAGCAGGTCTTTCGTTGCTTGTCAGGATAGATAAATTATCTTTCCTGTCTTGCGACTGCTGCTCCGGCAATCTTGGAGTGAAAATTTGCTTCTGATCCTAACCTCACTTTTGCTTGATCGGATCTCGATTGTTGTGGATCTTGCGCATGCTCCGGTTTTTCTCTTCTCTGCACGCTGCTATCTCTCACACCTGATTTACGCATAAGTTACCATCCGATTCATGCATGTGGTGACATCTGTGGGTTTCGTGACGGGCTACCATCTGTTACCATCGGACCGCTGTACTACTGTTTCTGGTTCTGCTCTTTGCTGCGGTTAGCAAATTGCTTATGGAGCGTGTGTGCAATAAATGCATTAAGTGTAGAAGGACGATTGCGACTGCATCGGTTGAATGTGAGTGTAAGAAGACTTTTCATCGGGATTGTGTCAAGCCGTACTCCACGTCCAAGTACGCGGACCATTGTTGTAAGGCGTTGGCCGCTTCATTGTCTCCAACACCGGCTGTGGAAATTAAACTGTCTGTAGATTCTGCTGACATGGCCACTCCTGCGATCACTGTTACTCAGCCGCAACCGCAGTCTCAGATCAAGTCTCGGAGCGATGTCTCAACCAATGATCTTTTACATCAATTGATTGAGCAGTTGAAGACGTCGGATAAAAGATTTTCCGACTTTGTTGATACCCAGCAGCGTACAAATAATGAACTTTCTGCCTCAGTTAAAGCTCAGCAGCAGACAAATACTGAACTTTCTGCGTTTGTTGAGGCTTAACTGCGAACAAACAGTGAACTTTCCGCTTTTGTCGAGGCTCAGCAGCGTATTAATAGCGAGCTCAACGTTAAGCTTGATCAGTTGACTTCTATTGCGAACGATGTTGATCGTAATAGTCAACGTATTGCGAGCTTAGAGCAAAAGTGTGTTGCTCTTGCGAATGAGGTTCGTGATTCGGGTCGTGATCGGCAAAGTTCTCATTCCGTACCGCGGACTTCGTTTTGTGAAAACATGCTTATTATATCGGGTGTGCCTGCGGCAATGTCTATTACCCCCTCGGCATGTGTTAAGAATGTATTCTCGACTTTCGATGTCCCCGAGCTAGCGTGTCATATTCTTGACGTTAGGCCAGTGATTCGTAAGCCTCAGCCGGTGGCAGCTAGTGACCGGACCGTACCGGTCTCTTCGACTAGTTCACTTATTGTTACCTTGGCCTCTGGTGCGGTACGCGATGCTGTCATTTCCAGGAAGCGAGCACGACGTACGCTAAAGCAGAAGGAGGTTTGCGATAACGGCTCTGATCGGAGTGTGCATGTGAACGAGTTTCTGCCTAAGGAAAAATACGATTTGTTGCAGCGAGCTAAACGCGTTGTCAGAGAAAAGTCATATAAATATATCTGGGTAAAAGAGGGTCGCATTCGTGTCAGACACTCTGATGGTGAGCCTGTTATTCAGGTTAATTCTGAGGCTGATCTTGCAAAGCTCGTTTGACGTGCACGTTCCGACCAGTCATTGTCTGACCAACTGTTGTCAACCGATACACATTGTAAATCTGTCTCGTCTGCTCATTTTCGCGTAGCTCAATTTAATGCTAACTCCCTTCGGGGACATATAGATTTAATTAGAGTCCATTTTGCTACTCACTTATTTCATGTCATCTCGGTATCGGAGACATGGCTACATTCGGACGTTTCTGATGTTTTGGTGGCTTTAGACGGCTATTTTTTAATCCGAAATGATCGTTTGAGTAGACGAGGCGGGGGTGTTGCCTGCTTTGTCCATAATTCGTTGAGGGTCAGAGTTATAGCCGCTTCTACGGGTGTTGACATTAACTCTCCAGAATATCTCATTATTGAAATCCGTGCACCTACTAATGAGACAGTTTTATTCGCGTCTGTCTACAGAAGACCTAAAGGTCTCCTTTTACACGAATTCGTTGATACACTTACGAGTGTATCGCATCTATATAAAAACATAATAATTGGCGGTGACTTTAACTGTGACCTTCTCTCGACGAGTTTTGAAGCGAATTATTTCACGCGAACTTATGTCGGGTATTTCGATGTTTATTGTACCCTCCGATGCTACACATCACACTGCCACTTCTGACACGTGGTTGGATGTTCTCGTGGTAGACGACAGTGAAAAGATCTTAACGTTTGCCAAATCCGAATGCCCGTTCATAGCCGGTCACGATCTCATCGAGCTGTCGCTTTCACTCGGTATGTTTTTACCGATTGAGCGTAATATTTTAAGGCGCAGTTATAGAGCCATTGATGGTGATGAGTTTCGTGACCATCTTCAGTCTATCACTGAGAGTACTGATTTTCTGGCGTGCATTCGAGGGATTACTGATGGTAGTTGTGTCGGGCTTCTCGACTGGCCGAGAGTTTCTGGTGTTGAGGGACTCTGCGCGGTGCTGTCTGATACTTTGCTTGGGTCGCTTGATGTTTTTGCTCCTGAGCGGGTATTTGTTATTAGGAAGCCCCCTGCACGGTGGCTCACGGTCGAACTTAAGACCAGGCTTTGTATGCGTAATCAGCTATACAAGCAGGCAAAGCGCTCTAATAGTTTGCTTGGTTACGCCACTTATAGACTTTTTCGTAATCGGCTTAATATTGATATAAGGCGTGCCAAAAGCGAGTTTCAATTCAATTCTCTTAAAAACATCACTGATCCTGGTAAATTGTGGAGAGAACTGACTCGTTTGGGTCTTGTTAAGTCATCCTTAGTTTCTCCTTTACGTTTTTTTACTCCTGATCAATTAAACTCTTTTTACGTTTCAGTTTCTAACGCTCAGTCGCCTTGCTTGTATGCTGACTTTATTTCCGCCATGGCTCCAGTTGCTCGTCCATCTCAGCGCCCAGAGTTTGCTTTCTCCGATATAACGCCTGGCATGATTCTTAAGCTCATTTCTGTTGGACCACTTCACTCTTATGCGTCTGGTTCTGATGGAATTCCGCTTTATGTTTTGCGTATTGCTTGGCCTACGATTTCAACGTATATTACCGCTCTATTTAACCGCTCATTGGAAACATCTATATTTCCGTCTCAGTGGAAGCGAGCGCTTATCCGCCCTCTCTCGAAGATTCGTACTCCACTGTCGCCGTCTGACACGAGACCGATAGCCAATCTGCCTGAACTCTCTAAGACACTTGAGAGGATTGTCGCCTCACAAATTACTGACTACTTGACTGAACATAGTATTTTAAATTCTAGACAGTCCGCATATCGACCGGGTCACAACACTCAGTCTGCACTTCTACGTGTCTGCGATGATATTAGAGAGGGGATTGATAATAGACTTATCACAATTATGATCCTCTTTGATTTCAGTAAGGCATTTGACACGGTTCCACATCTGCGCTTGCTCATCAAGCTTAAGGAGATTGGTTTCTCGGACGCTGTTCTCACTTGGATATTTTCTTACTTAACCGGCCGTTCTCAGGCTGTAGTCGATGATGCGGGTAACTTCTCTGATTGGCTATCTACGTCCTCTGGTGTCCCTCAGGGCTCCGTGCTTGGCCCACTTTTATTCTCTCTATTTATCAACGACATTGGTCGCGTCTTGTTGTATTCACATCACATGATGTTTGCTGATGACATTCAAGTGTATCTCTCGTGCTCTCCTACCGAAATTTGTCACGGTTTGGAGTTGATTTCTATGGACGCGAATGCTATTTTTGATTATGCCGAGTCTAACGGTCTCAAACTGAATCCTGCCAAATCTAAGGTGCTTGTTTATGGCAGTCAAGCTTATGTTAAGGATATTGATTATAGTCTTTTACCGCCTATTATTGTAAACCAAGTCCCTCTTCCTTTTGTGAGTGAAGTGAGGAACTTGGGCGTTGTATTTACGTCTACTCTTTCTTGGAGGAAACACGTTTTGAATGTCTCGCAAAGGGTCCACTATGCACTGCATAAACTAAAATTCAACAGAAATTCACTTTCCACCGAATTGAGAACTAAATTAGTGATGACCTTGATTATGCCTCATATAGATTACTGTTGTCTTGTATACCACGGCCTAAGTAGCGAGTTGAACACCAAACTGCAGAGACTAGTAAACTGCTGTATTAGATTTATTTTCGATCTAAGGCGAGATGAGCATATTACGCCATACAGACGTCGATTGAGATGGCTTTCGGTGGAAAATAGAAGGTTATATTTTCTCGGTTGTCAGATGTATTGCATCCTTTTTCTGCACTCTCCATCGTACCTGAGCGAGCTCTTTCACCCTTCTTGACCCATCTCTGAGAAGATCTGATCGCCTTGCTACCTCATCACAATCCTTCCATATTCCGTCTTGCAGAACTGCTATGTACATGCACTCCTTTCGCCTTTCTTCAATACGTTTCTGGCATACTCTTCCTAGCAACATAACATCAGCAGACACTTTTTCATCCTTTAAAGACCTTCTCCGCTTGTTTTTACTTGCATCAGAATCTATTTGATACTCTTAGCCATCTTATGTTAATCACTTTAATTGTGCAATGTTACCGTTGTCTAGTCAGACTTCTTGTCTACCGCGTTATATATATATATTGTTTCTTGCTTTAGTTTAGGTTAAGTTGCGGATTATGGTTCTTGCTTTTTCTTTTAGTTTATATTTTAGTTTTTAGTTTTACATTTGTATGCAACATATTTGTAACTTCTTTTCTCTCTACTACTCGGCTACCATTATGTTACATTCTAAGTCTTTTGTTAATTGTATCTTTGCCCTTTAGCCTCGGCTTGGGCATAATAAACTCAATCAATCAATCAATCAATCTCTCTCTCTCTCTCTCTCTCTCTCAAACGTATTGCTAAAGAAAAATCTTATATGCATGTCTGGGTTAGGGGAGGTCGCATTCGTGTCAGGCACTCAGACGGTAAGCCTGTGATTCAAATTAATTCTAGCGCCGATCTCGATAAGCTTGTTTGACGTGCACGATCCGACCGGTCATTGTCCGACATGTCCTCGACTTTGGTTACACATTGTGAATCCGTCTTGTCTACTCAATTTCGTGTAGCTCAGTTCAATGCTAATTCCCTTCGGGGGCATATTGACTTAATTAGAATACGTTTTGCTGCCAACTTATATCACGTAATTTCGGTATCCGAAACATGGCTACACTCTGATGTTTCTGATGATCTAGTCGCCTTAGATGGCTATTTTCTAATTCGTAATGATCGAGTAGGTAGAGGAGGCGGAGGAGTTGCCTGCTTTATTCACGAGTCATTGAGGGTCGAAGTTATAGCTTCTTCTGCGGGAGTTGACATCAACTCCCCGGAATATCTAATTATCGCAATCCGCCTACCTAACAATGCGTCTGTATTATTTGCGTCAGTGTACAGAAGACCTAAAGGTCTCCTTTTACATGAATTCGTGGAAACACTCATGAGTGTTTCACATCTTTATAAAAACATAATCATAGGTGGAGACCTTAACTGCGACCTTCTTTCGACTAATTTTGAAGCGAATTATCTACGTGAGCTTATGTCAGGCTTATCATTGCATATTGTGCGCTCTGGCGCTACACATCACACAGCAACTTCAGACTCGTGGCTGGATATTTTTGCGGTGGACGACGGTGATAAGGTCCTAACGTTTGTTAAATCGGAGAGCCCGTTTATTGCGGGTCACGATCTCATCGAATTGTCGCTATCGCTCGGTGTGAACGTAGCGATTGAGCGTAACATCCGAAGGCGTTGTTATAGAACCATTGATGCTGATGAGTTTCGAGATTATCTTCAGTCCATCATGGAGAGTACTGATTCTCTTGCGTGTATTTGGGCTATCACTGATGGTAGTTGTGTCGGATTTGATGACCGGGCTAATGTTCCTGGAGTTGATGGGCTTTGTGCGGTGTTGTCTGACACTTTACTTAGTTCGCTGGATGTGTTTGCTCCTGAGCGTGTATTCGCTATCAAGAAGCCCCCTGCGCAGTGGCTTACGGTTGAACTTAAAACCCAGCTTCGTACTCGGAATCATCTATATAAGCAAGCAAAACGTTCCAATAGTTTACTTGGTTATGCCACCTACAGACTTCTTCGTAACCGGCTTAATATCGATATAAGGCGTGCCAAGAGTGAGTTTCAATTCAATTCTCTCAGAAATATCATGGATCCTGCTGAACTTTGGAGAGAACTTGCTCGGTTAGGTCTTGTAAAATCATCCTTGACTTCTCCTCTACGCTTCTTTATGCCTAATCAAATAAATTCATTTAATGTTTCCGTTTCTAACGCTCAGTTGCCTTGCTCATACGCTAACTTCATCTTTGCTATTGCACTGGTTACTCGTCCATCTCAGTGTCCAGAATTCGTTTTCTCCGCCATTACGCCTTGTATGATTTTTAAGCTCATTTCCGTGAGACCGCTTCATTCGTATGCATCAGGTTCTGATGGAATTCCGCTTTATATTTTACGTATAGCTTGGCCTATAATTTCATCGTATCTAACTTCCTTATTCAACCGCTCATTAGAGACTTCGTCATTTCCGACTCAGTGGAAGCAAGCGCTTATCCGTCCTCTTTCGAAAATTCGCATTCTAGCTTCTCCGTCAGATACGAGACCGATAGCCAATCTACCTGAGCTTTCTAAAGTTCTCGAAAGGATTATTGCCTCACAGATTACTGACTACTTAATCGAGCATGACCTTTTAAATCCAAGACAGTCCGCGTATCGACCATGTCACAACACTCAGTCAGCACTGCTTCGCATTTGTGATGACATCAAAGAGCGAATTGACAAAAGACTTGTTACAATCATGATTCTCTTTGATTTTAGCAAGGCATTCGATACTGTTCCACATCTTCGTCTGCTCACTAAGCTTAAGATGATCGGTTTCTCTGACGCCGTCCTTACATGGATTTTTTCATATCTGACTGGTCGTTCTCAGGCAGTAGTTGATGATACTGGCAAGCTTTCCGATTGGCTGTCTACGTCGTCTGGCGTCCCCCAGGGTTCCGTGCTTGGCCCACTTTTATTCTCTCTTTTTATCAATGATATTGGCGGAGTATTGTCGCATGCATCACACATGTTGTTTGCTGACGACATTCAGATTTATCTATCTTGCTTACCGGCTGACATTCTTTGCAAATTAGAGTTAATTTCAAAGGATGCGAACGCTATTTTTAATTATGCTGAGTCTAATGGCCTTAAACTGAATCCTGACAAATCAAAGGCGATTATTTATGGTAGTCAAGCATATGTCAAGCACATTGACTTTTGTCTTCTACCACCTATTACTGTAAACCGAGTGCCTATTCCTTTTGTAAGCGAAGTTAGAAATTTGGGAGTTATGTTCACATCTACCCTCTCTTGGTGGAAACACATTTCGCTTGTTTCGCAAAAGGTCCACTGAGCGTTATACAAGCTTAAGTTCAATAAAAACTCACTCTCTACTGAGCTTAGAATTAAGCTTGTGACAGCATTAGTTCTACCTCATTTAGATTATTGCTGTCTCGTTTATCATGGCCTGAGCGATGAACTCAACACCAAACTACAGAGACTCGTGAATTGTTGTATTAGGTTTATTTACAACTTGCGACGAGATGAGCATATTACTCCGTACAGACGTCGCTTGGGCTGGCTCTCTGTTGAAAATAAAAGGCTGTATTTTCTTGGGTGTCAGATGTATCGTATCCTTTTTCTACAATCTCCTTCTTACCTTAGTGAGCTTTTCACTTTTCCTGACCCATCGCTCAGGAGTTCTGACCGTCTTGGTGCTTCATCACAAACTTTTCATATTCCGACTTGTAGAACTGCCACGTATATGCACTCCTTTCGTCTTTCCTCAATTCGTTTTTGGCACACTCTTCCTACTAGTATAACCTCTGCATCTTCTATCGCATCTTTTAAAAACCTTCTTCACTTATTTTTGCTTGCATCTGAAACTGGCTGACGCTCTTGGCTTTCTTGTGTGCATTATATTGGTGCAATGTTACCATCGTCTAGTCGTGTGTCTAGTTTGTTGCGTTTACACATAATTATCTTAGTTTAAGTTGCGTTGCGAAATATCAATTAGTTTTTATGCTTTACATTAAGTTTTCTTTTCCGTTCCTGGTTTTTCTTAATAATAATTTTCTTTTAGGTTTAAGATTAGTTTTAAGTAATGTGTCATGTTGCAGTATTGTTAATCTGCTTTTCTTCTGAGAGCTTTTCTAGTATTCTATGTCTAGCTATTATGTATCTTTGCCCTTTAGCTGATGTTTGAGCATAATAAACAGAATCAATCAATCAATCTCTCTCTCTCTCTCTCTCTCTCTCTCTCTCTCTCTCTCTCTCTCTCTCTCTCTCTACGACGTACGCTAATGCAAAAAGATGTTTGCGATAATGGCTCTGATCGGAATGTGCATGTGAACGAGTTTCTGCCCAAGGCCAGATATGATTTGCTGCAGCGAGCTAAACGCGTTGTCAGAGAAAAGTCTTACAGATATATCTGGGTAAAAGAGGGTCGCATTCGTGTCAGACACTCTGATGGTGAGCCAGTTATTCAGGTCAATTCTGAGGTTGATCTAGAAAAACTCGTTTGACGTGCACGTTCCGACCAGTTATTGTCCGACCAACTGTTGTCAACCAATACACATTGTACATCCGTCTTGTCTGCTTATTTTCGCGTAGCTCAGTTTAACGCCAATTCCCTTTGGGGACATATAAATTTAATTAGAGTTCATTTTGCTGCTAGCTTATTTCATGTCATTTCGGTATCCGAAACATGGCTGCATTCGGACGTTTCCGATGCTTTGGTGGCTTTAGATGGCTATTTTTTAATCCGAAATGATCGTTCGAGCAGACGAGGCGGGGGGTCGCCTGCTTTGTCCATAATTCGTTGAAGGTCAGAGTTATAGCTGCTTCTAGGCCAAGAGCGTTGACATTAACTCTCCAGAATATCTTATTATCAAAATCCGTGCACCTACTAATGAGACAGTTTTATTCGCGTCTGTCTACAGAAGACTTAAAGGTCTCCTCTTACACGAATTCGTAGATACACTTACGAGTGTATCGCATCTATATAAAAACATAATCATTGGCGGCGACTTTAACTGTGACCTCCTCTCGACGAGTTTTGAGGCGAATTATTTACGCGAACTTATGTCGGGCATTTCAATGTGGGAGCGTCCCGTTTGACCACGTTAATATTGACCACGGTCCCGATTGACCACGTTGATATTGACCACGTTGCAATTGACCACGTTGCGATTGACCACGTTGCGATTGACCACGTTGCGATTGACCACGGTCCCAATTGACCACGGTTTCGATTGACCACCGTTCCAATTAACCACGGTTCCGATTGACCACCGTCCCGATTGACCACGGTCCCAATTGACCACGGTCCCAATTGACCACCGTCCCGATTGACCACGGTCCCGATTGACCACCGTCCAGATTGACCACGGTCCCGATTGACCACCGTCCCGATTGACCACAGTCCCGATTGACCACAGTTCCGATTGACCACCGTCCCGATTGACCACCGTCCCGATTGACCACCGTCCCGATTGACCACCGTCCCGATTGACCACCGTCCCAAACTAACCTATATAGGTTAATGACGCGCTTTAAACAATTAAATACTTTTAAAGCGCGTCACTAATCGTCAATCGGGACCGTGGTCAATCGGGACGGTGGTCAATCGGGACGGTGGTCAATCGGGACGGTGGTCAATCGGGACGGAGGTCAATCGGGACGGTGGTCAATCGGGCAGTGGTCAATCGGGACGGTGGTCAATTGGGACCGTGGTCAATCGGGACTGTGGTCAATTGGGTCGGTGGTCAATCGGGACCGTGGTCAATCGGGACCGTGGTCAATCGGGACGGTGGTCAATCGGGACGGTGGTCAATCGGGACCGTGGTCAATTAGGACAGTGGTCAATTGGGACCGTGGTCAATCACAACGTGGTCAATTGTAACGTGGTCAATCGCAACGTGGTCAATTTCAACGTAGTCAATCGGGACCGTGGTCAATATCAACGTGGTCAAACGGGTGCCACTCTTTTAATGTTTATCGTGCACTCTGATGCTACACATCACACTGCAACTTCAGATTCGTGGCTGGATGTTTTCGCGGTGGATGACAGTGAAAAGATCTTGACGTTTGCCAAATTCGAGTGCCCGTTCATAACCGGTCACGATCTCATTGAGCTGTCGCTTTTACTTGGTAAGTTCTTACCGATTGAGCGTAATATCTTAAGGCGCAGTTATGGAGCCATTGACGGTGACGAGTTTCGTGACCATCTTCAGTCTATCACTGTGAGTACTGATTTTCTAGAGTGCATTTGAGGGATTACTGATAGTAGTTGTGTCGGGTTTGTTGACTGGCCGAGCGGTTCTGGTGTTGATGGACTCTGCGCGGTGCTGTCTGATACTTTACTTAGGTCGCTCGATGTTTTTGCTCCCGAGCGGGTATTTGTTATCAAGAAGCTCCCTGCAAGGTGGTTCACGGTCGAACTTAAAACCAGGCTTTGTATGCGTAATCAGCTATACAAGCAGGCAAAGCGCTCTAATAGTTTGCTTGGTTACGCCACCTACAGACTTTTTCGTAATCGGCTTAATATTGATATAAAGCATGCCAAAAGCGAGTTTCAATTTAATTCGCTTAAAAACATTACTGATCCTGCTAAACTATGGAGAGAACTGGCTCGTTTGGGTCTTGTTAAATCATCCTTAGTTTCTCCTTTACGTTTTTTTACACCTGATCAATTAAATTCATTTTACGTTTCAGTTTCTAACGCTCAGTCGCCTTGCTCGTATGCTGACTTCATTTCCGCCATTGCTCCAGTTGCTCGTCCATCTCAGCGCTGAGTTTGTTTTCTCCGACATAACGCCTGATATGATTTTTAAACTTATTTCTGTTGGACCACTTCACTCTTATGCGTCTGGTTCTGATAGAATCCCGCTTTATATTTTGCGTATTGCTTGGCCTACGATTTCAACGTATTTTACCGCTCTATTCAACCGCTCATTGGAAACATCTGTATTTCCGTCTCAGTGGAAGCGAGCGCTTATCCGCCCTCTCTCGAAGATTCGTATTCCACTATCCCCGTCTGACACGAGACCGATAGCCAATCTGCCTGAACTCTCTAAGGTACTTGAGAGGATCGTCGCCTCACAAATTACTGAATACTTAACTGAACATAGTATCTTAAATCCTAGACAGTCCGCATATCGACCGGGTCACAATACTCAGTCTGCACTTCTACGTGTCTGCGACGATATTAAAGAGGAGATTGATAATAGACTTATCACAATCATGATCCTCTTTGATTTTAGTAAGGTATTTGACACGGTTCCACATCTGCGCTTGCTCATCAAGCTTAAGAAGATTGGTTTCTCGGACGCTGTCCTTACTTGGATATTTTCTTACTTAACCGGCCGTTCTCAGGCCGTAGTCGATGATGCTGGTAACTTCTCTGATTGGCTATTTACGTCCTCCGGTGTCCCTCAGGGCTCCGTGCTTGGCCCACTTTTATTCTCGCTATTTATCAACGATATCAGTCGCGTCTTGCTGTATGCACATCACATGAAGTTTGCTGATGACATTCAAGTGTATCTCTCGTGCTCTCCGACCGAAATTTGTCACGGCTTGGAGTTGATTTTTTTGGACGCGAATGCTATTTTCGATTATGCTGAGTCTAACGGTCTTAAACTAAATCCTGCCAAATCTAAGGTGCTTATTTGTGGCAGTCAAGCTTATATTAAGGATATTGATCGTAGTCTTTTACCGCCTATTATTGTAAACCAAGTCCCTCTTCCTTTTGTGAGTGAAGTGAGGAACTTGGGCGTTATATTTATGTCTACTCTTTCTTGGAGGAAACACGTTTTGAATGTCTCGCAAAAGGTCCATTATGCACTGCATAAACTAAAATTCAACAGAAATTCACTTTCCACCGAATTGAGAACTAAATTAGTGATGACCTTGATTATGCCTCATATAGATTATTGTTGTCTTGTCTACCACGGCTTAAGCAATGAGTTGAATACCAAACTGCAGAGACTAGTAAACTGCTGTATTAGATTTATTTTCGATCTAAGGCGAGATGAGCATATTACGCCATACAGACGTCGATTGAGATGGCTTTCGGTGGAAAATAGAAGGTTATATTTTCTCGGTTGTCAGATGTATTGCATCCTTTTTCTGCACTCTCCATCATACCTGACCGAGCTCTTCACCCTTCTTGACACATCTCTGAGAAGATCTGATCGCCTTGTTACCTCATCACAATCTTTTCATATTCCGTCTTGCAGAACTACTATGTACATGTACTTCTTTCGCCTTTCTTCAATACATTTTTGGCTTACTCTTCCTAGCAGCATAACATCAGCAGCTACTTTTTCATCCTTTAAAGACCTTCTCCGCTCGTTTTTGCTTGCATCAGAATCTATTTGATACTCTTAGCCATCTTGTGTGAATCATATTGTGCAATGTTACCGTCGTCTAGTCAGCCTTTAGTCTGCTACGTTATATGTATATTGTCTGGGTTAAGTTGCGCATACTAATAGGTTTCTTAGCTTTAGTTTAGGTTTAGGTTATGTTGCGGCTTATTGTTCTTGCTTTTTCTTTCAGTTTATATATTAGTTTTAAGTTTTACATTATTATGCAACATATATGTAATTTTTTTTTTTCTACTACTCGGCTATTATTATGTTACATTCTATGTATCTTATTTGTATCTTTGCCCTTTAGCCTCGGCTTGGGCATAATAAACTCAATCAATCAATCAATCTCTCTCTCTCTCTCTCTCTCTCTCTCTCTCTTTCTCTCTCTCTCTCTCTCTCTGGCGACTACAGCGTGCACGCACGTTCTTTCGCTCCAGCTTTGATTGAACACATCTCTACCGCAAGCTGCCTTCAGGCAATTTTTGTTACAGAATCGAGCAGATTTATTTGTTGCTTGTCACGCACAATTGTTATCCTTTGGGCAAATGCTGCTCACTGTGAGTAGTTCTGTGGCAAACATTATCGTTTCGCTATAACCTAATTCTTGCTGTTCCTGTGGAAGACGTTGACCGTAGCTGCGCATGCGCCTCTCATCGCCAGGCTTCTTTATCTGTTACGTCCTGTGCGCGTGCTGATGGCTACCGCATGATGCTTGTGGGTTGGTGTGTGTTGACCTTAAGCGCGACTACGGAAAACAATGGCTACGAAAATGGATAAGAAAGCCGTGGCTACGTTATGTAGGCAATGTAGGAAAGAGATAAAAACTGAGATAATTGTATGCATACCATGCGATAAAAGCTTTCACCCTAGTTGCCATAAACTGCATAAAATTTATGATTCAAGCAACGAGTTGATTCAGTGTAAAGGAAAATTTGAAATATTTACACAAAAGGGTGGATCAATGGAAGGAGGCAGCAGTGAAAGAGATAAGAAAAGAGAAAGTGGCAAATCAGGTACTTGTGGAGTCGGTGTGGAGCGGGCTGATTTGACGAAGCAGGCAGGTGATAGTATGGATGTCAAAATTGAGAATATGTATGCATTAATAAAAGAAACCAAGGATGAAATGATAGGGAAGGATATGATTAAGAACATTATAAGAGAAGCTATAGAGAAAGAAATGAATAAAGTAAAAATGCAGCTCCAGGAATGGAAGACAGACGAGCTGCAAACGTTGGTGAGTGAATTGGTAAGAAAAGAGTTAAATGGTGGAATATCAAATTTATCTAATAAAACTGATAGAAGCATGAAAAATACTTACAGTGGAGCAATAAGGGGTAAGTCGGAGGCGGTCATAATAATTAAGCCAAAAGAAATCGAAGGAGAAAACTCTAGTGAGACAACAAAGAAGGATATCAAAAGTAAAATAGATATCTCTAAGCTGGGAGTAGGAATAACAAAATTAAAGAAAGTCACAAGAGGTGCAGTAGTGGTGGGATGTGAGAGCAGGATGCAAGCGGAGAAGCTGAAGGAGAGGGTAACAGAAGATCTCGGGGAGAAATATGTAGTAAAGGAACCTAAGAAAAGGAAATTAAAGTTAAAAATATTTAATGTTGATGAGGAGGATTGTGAAAGCGAGGAGGACTTTTGGGAAAAAGTAGAAGAGCAGAATGAATGTGGGCGGGATGGTGTCCGAGGGAAGATAATACACAAAGCGGCAAATTTGAAATCTAGAGGAGTCACATTAATAATTGAAGTAAACAATGAAGCAAGGAAGCGGATGCTGGAACTAGGAAGAGTAAAGATTGGATGGAAAATGTGTAGGGTACAGGATTATGTAGGAATTCTAAGGTGCTTCAAATGTTGTGGCTATTTCCATTTTGCAAAGGATTTTGTAAAGAAAGAAACATGTGGTCTATGTGCCGGGCAACATATGACGAGGGACTGTAATACTACAATAAGGAAATGTGCAAACTGTGAGGACAAAATCAAGAAAATGAAGATAAAAAATCTGAAGTCGGACCACTCGGCATTTGACGGGGACTGTCCTTGTTTAAAGAGAGAAATAGAAATGTACAAAAGTAAAATGCAGAGTAATATATAGCAATGTAGTAGTATAAGAAACGATAAAAATTGTGTAATTTGCTTAAATGCGCAGGGTTTCTTGATACATAAAGAGGAAATAGAGAATCTTTTATTCAAGGAAGTTAGACCTTGTCTGGTAGGGTTAACAGAGACGCATGTGACAAACCAAATACAGGACCACGAATTGCAGATTAGCGGATATGTGTGTGTGCGAGGAAATTCGGAATCGAATAGGACTGGAGAAGTATTAGTATACAGGGTGTCCCAAGACCTCACCGACAAACTTTAAGGAATGATAGGTCACACAGAGAGGATCATTTTTTGTTAAGAAACACATCGCTGACGCGACCTTAAGGAGTTATGCATCCGAAAAGTCAAATTTCCGGTAAAATGTTTTAAACAAATAAAATTTATTTTTTCTTGCATGTTCTGAAAATTTACAATAATAGTTGTTCAAATTGCCTGCCCTGTACCTCATTACATTCTTGACACCTTCGCAGCATTGATTGTCCAACCCTGACATACTTGACAGAGTGTTGTTATATATCAGGGAAGGAATTAAATTTGATGTAATAGCGATTGAAAAGTGTGAAGAAAATGGGTGGTCAATAATAGTAAAAATTAAAGATAAAGATTATGTAGGAATAATTATGGTAGTTTATCATTCGCCGAGTGGTAAAAATGGAAATTTTATAAATTTTTTGGGGAAAATATGTATAAATGTAATGCAGAATGATAATGTTATAATAATGGGTGATTTTAATATGGACATGAGTGTAAATAATTATATTAATAAGAGATTAGTTAAAGTAATGAATTCTTTAGTATTAAGACAATTGGTAAAAGAAGCAACAAGAATTGTACAAAATTCAGAAACATTGATTGATTTGGTTTTTGGTAATGTGGAAATGGAAGTTGAGGTATGGCATGAACCCAAGATAACTGATCATTCTGCAATAGTAGTATATTGGAATTTAGAAGAGCAAATGGGCGAAAATAAAGTGATTACATATAGAGATTTTAAGCGAATAGATAGAGAGAAATTTAAAGAATTGATAAGTATTGGTTTGGATGTGATTAAAGGAGATAATGTTAATATGTTAGCAAATTTAATGGTTAGAGAGATTATTAGATGTCTTGATGTAGTGGCACCATTGAAGACAATAGTATTAAGACAGAAATGGCAGGGAAAATGTTGGTATTGTGAGGATATTAAATTGTTGATAAAGAAAAGGGATGAGGCATATAAAGTGGCTCGTATAAGTAAAACTGAAGAGGATTGGGAAGTATTTAGACAGCTGAGGAATAAAACTGTTGATATTTGTAGGAAGGCGAAAAGAGATTATTTAGAAGAACAACTTGATAAAAATAAGAAGGATCCAAAAAGTATGTGGAGTGTGTTAAAGGAATTGATGAAAGGTAAAAGAAGTGATAAAGAATATAAAGAAATACAACTTGAAAATAGAATAATTTACAAGGTAGAGAAAATGGCGGATATATTTAATTGATATTTTGTCAGTAGTATTATGTTATTAAATAGTAATGATCATATAGAAGATGCTATAGAATATAGAAGATATAATGAAAATGTTTGGGAAGTATTTGAAGAAATTGATAAGAAACAATTGTATGTAATAGTACGGAATTTGGAGAATAAAGCAGGTACAGAAGAAGGTATAAATGTAGAGATAATGAAATGTGTAACTGAAGCAGCAGCGGAGAAAATTTGTTGCGTATTTAACGCATCTTTGGAAACAGGAATGTTTCCTAATGAATGGAAAGAAGCAACAGTAGTTCCAGTACCGAAGGTGCGAGGAACGAATAAAATTGAAGAATTTAGACCAATTAATAAATTGCCGGTGTATGAGAAAGTATTTGAGATAATAGTACATAAACAACTTATAAAATATTTTGAAAAATATGAATTGTTTACAGAATGTCAATCGGGTTTTAGGATGAAACATTTGTGTGAAACAGCATTACAGTGGGTTTTATCGGAATGAAAGAGAAATATAGGGGAAGGAAAAATGATAGGAGTAGTGTTTTTGGATTTAAAAAAAGCTTTTGAAGTAGTTTATAGGAAAATTTTGATTAAGAAATTACAGTGGTATGGAATAAATGGAGTAGTGTTAAATTGGTTTAAAAGTTATTTGGAGCATAGAAGTCAAAGAGTAAAGTTTAATGGGATATTATCGGATTCTATTAATGTTGATTTAGGGGTACCGCAGGGATCAGTTTTGGGACCGTTATTGTTTTTAATATATATAAATAATATTGTAGAGATTGCTAGTGATAACTGTGTAATAAGATTGTTTGCGGACGATGCATTGATATATGCAACGGGGTACTCAAGCAAGGAAATTAATGATAAGTTAAATAAACAAATGGAGGAAGTTGATAAATGGGTAAAGATAAATAAATTGTGTGTAAATGTGGAGAAAACCAAAGTTATGTTAGTAAGAGGAGTTAGAAAGAAAGTTAATAAGGAAAATATAAAAGTTAAGTTAAGATCTAAGGAATTAGAAGTAGTGACAGAAATTAAATATTTAGGAATAATTATTGACAAAAATCTAAATTTTTCAAGGCATGTTGATTATATAAGTAAAAAAGTGGGAGCGAAGTTAGGTGTTATGCGAAGAATTGGTAAGGATATATCGGCGTATATGAGATGTATAGTTTATAATAAGCAATAATTGCTCCGTTGTTTGATTATTGTGGGTCTATATTGGTGGGTGTTAGTAAAACAAATGTGCAACATTTGCAGAAATTACAGAATCAAGGCATGAGAATTATTCTCAGGTGCAATAGGAGAGTGAAAATTGTTGATATGTTGGGTGCATTGCACTTTATGTCAAAGAATAGAATATAATGTTGGTATATTTGTGTATAAAATTATGAAAGGTTTGTGTCCGAAATATTTGCGGAATAAAATAGAAGTAGTGCAGCATGTATAGGAGGAGTTGGTACTAGACAAGTAGGTAATATATATATTGATAGATGTAAGACTAGAGAGGAACAAAAAATGTTATTCTGTGAAGGGTTGAAAATGTATAATGCGTTACCAATAGAGATAAAGAATGAAGAAAAAATACAAAGTTTTAGAAAGAAGTTAACTCGGTATATAGTAACGAAAGAGAGAGAAGCAAATGCGGTGGAAATATAATTAGTAGTGTTAATGATAGTAGGTAATTGTAATTGTATTATGTATTTATGTATTATCAATGTAGCTACTGTAGCTAATAAACGGCTTTCATTTGTTCATTCATTCTCTCTCTCTCTCTCTCTCTTTCTCTCTCTCTCTCTCTCTCGTGTGGTGAGTATCGCATGTTGCTGTGTTTCCTTGGTCTGGTATTCGGCGAACTCCATCTCTGCCGTAAGCTGCCTTCGGGCTGTTTTGTTGCAGGTTTAAGCAGGTTCTTTGTTGCTTGTCAAGACTGATATTCTATCTTTCTTTCCTTGCAACTGCTGTGTCGGATATCTTGGAGTAAAATATCACTTCCAATTCTAACTTTACTTTTGCCCGATCTTGGGACTGACGTGGACTCTTGCTGCGCATGCTCCTATTTTTCTCTCTCTGCCCTTTACTATCTCTTGTGCCTGGATTTGCGCAAGTGTTGCCATCCGATTCACGCATGTGGTGACATCTGTCAACTTCAAGACGTACTACCATCTGTTATCTACCGGACCGCTGTACTGCATTTCTCTGGTTCTACTCCCTGCTGCGGTCAACGGATTACTCATGCAGCGTGCGTGCATTAAGTGTAAAAAGTTGATTGCGACTAATATGCGAGAAATAGTACGGGGTCCTTTGTCTATTGTATGAGAGATCCTCTTAAATTTCATTTAAAGTAAATAAACATTAAATTATTTGTTTTCACGTTCGCATATAATGAACAAATTGAGAAAGCTGGCGAACAAAGCTGGTTGTTATTGCTAGAGTCATGTATTAAAAACAATAAAGTACACAAACTTTTCGATCCTTATAAATGTGGTCTTCCTCAGTGTACATTAAATTTAATAAAAATTAACCGAAAATATCATGATCTCGCTCATATACCTACTTTATTTTATCGGAAATTATGGTCATCAAATCCGCACATTTGAACAACGAAGATTCGCATTAATAATTAAATAAAAATTAAAATTAACTGAAAATATCATAATCTCGCTCATATACCTTTATTTAATTGAAAATTATGATCTTGCTATTTCGGCGTTAGAACGATTAAAATTGTTGCCATAAGATGGTCATCAAGAACCGCATATTTGAAAAATGACGATTTGTATTGATAGTGCCTGATTATAAATTTTTGGTTCGTAATGCCTTACGGTTAGGCGTGATGTACAATCATGATCTTATCAAAAGCCTCCTTAGTCGACATAAGTGTGGGATGTTTTCATAAATCCGCTCTTGCCCATATGTTCCATCCGTATTAACCGATACTATTAATTGACAGTTATGGTATTTTAAACAATGTGAGCTTGAATTTGAAGCGTGAATTTTAAACCAAAAAAAACGTCATACCTGGATTTAAAGTTGTCACACGGAGGACGGAATACGTGTGGTTGTGTGAACAATTGTTTGGCAAGTGCGGATGGAACTAAAAGTGTGCGGAGAGATATAGATAGGGGAAATGTGGTGAATTTCCACCCCTACCACATTTCCCCTATCTATATCTTTCAGCACATTTTTAGTTCCATCCGCACTTGCCAAACAATTGTTTACACAACCACATTTTCCCTATCTATATTTCTCCGCACATTTTTAGTTCCATCCGCACTTAACAAACAATTGTTCGCACAACCACACGTATTCCGTCCTCCGTGTGACATCTCTAAATCCAGGTATGACGTTTTTTTTTTGGTTTAAAATTCACGCTCACATTGTTTAAAATACCATAACTGTCAATTAATCCCATACAGCACAGTTTATTGCAACGTCATTGCAGCAACGTTGCAACATTGCAAATTGCAATGCAACATTACGGAGTCTTTGCAGAGATATAGATTCGCAATATTTTAGCACACTTTTAGCAACATGACATTAATATTTCGGAAACATTGCAAAATTTAATTTTATAATTTTTAATATAAATACAAATCTATTATATTAATAAAATACTATTATACAATAAAATAAAATTTTATAATTATTTTTTAATAAAATTATGTGCTTTATTGGTGCACAGAATTAATATTTAATTAAATAAATTTATTTAACTTCAGCCATCACGGCCAGGAAGTGGACTTGGTTTACAATTCTTCTTAACCCATTTATACCTTCCATACAAATAGCGCGTAACTTTTAACAATTAATCCGTGTACCCTACTTTTTCAATTCCTTAGATTTAATTTCAGCTCTAGCCAAAAAATCAAATTATCTTAAACATACTTATACCTTACATACACCTAACGCAAACCTCGATCCGCATTGCATACCTTTTCTTTCATACCTTAATACAATAACAACTTAACCTATTCATACTTTCCATACAAATAGCGCGTAACTTTTAACAATTAATCCGTGTACCCTACTTTTTCAATTCCTTAGATTTAATTTCAGCTCTAGCCAAAAAATTAAATCATCTTAAACATACTTATACCTTACATACACCTAACGCAAACCTCGATCCGCATTGCATACTTTTTCTTTCATACCTTAATACAATAACAACAGGACAGGCACTCCACAAATCTCCTCTTCTAATCTCCATTCTCTCAGCTGCAGTCCTTCTTCCTACCTTATAATTAAATTTTTGCAATACATTCCTACGCCCGCAAGCTACCAATTACCGATAAATTAAACATTAAATTGAAATACTAAATTGAGCAGTGGTGGACCCATCCCACCTCCTCTCCTCTCTTTCTTCCTCTTCTTTTATTTCCATATATTTTTCCTTCCTCCGCGCTTTTCCTGAATTAATATTTAATTAAAAACAAGCTTTTTAAATGTTTATTGTAATAATAAAAAAGATAATTATTATAAAATTAAATTTTAATTAAAAGTTGGTAATTAAATAAAAAAATAAAACAAGTGGATAAATTTTGGAATTTAATTTCTTATATAATCGTAATATTAAACTTTTTGAAATACATCACACGGGTAAATAGAGCGTCTTTGTGTGTCTGTGCGTAAGTAGAAAGGGAAGAACGCTAGTGTGCGGTGTGCGCAACTACGCTGGTGATTCGGTGGTATCACCAGCGATCGCCGGGATTCGCGCGCAGCGCCTCGTTCCGTGCGAACGTGTTTGTTCGGTCTCTCAACTGCGTGGTGCGTTGTTCTGCCCGGCGAGCGTGCCCGTGCTTGCTTCTGCCGGCACGTGCCGAGAAGCTAGACTTATTGTATCTCGTCTTTTAGTACGAGCCTCTGTAGACTCGTACTTCTGGCTTATTCAGTGACTAGTGCGCGCGTTCTGTAACTACATAAAGTTCGCGGCACGTTAATCCACGCAAGAGGCGCAAGCCTCTTGCACGGGAGGGGTGGGAGCCCTCGGATCCCCCCCCCCATTTCTCCGCCTCCTCCTTATCCTAAGGATTCTATGCTCTCTATGAGTGACCTTCCTTTATTAGACCCTCGCAATGTGCCTTCACACCAATATAATTTATCTGAAACGGCCGTCGCAAGCGACGCCATGGAAATGGACTCCGACAAAGTGCCTAATCTGGCTGACGATGCTCGCGGTAATAACTCTCTCTCTCTCAATTGACGGTCTGGGATTCTCAAGGTAAGAGCGTTCCGCTCTCTGACCCCTCGGAGCTTAATTGCGTGCGGGTCGCGGCATCCGACAATTGCGCAGTTTCGAGTCCGCTCACGGCCCCGCCACGTGCTTCATACACCGGCGCGCCGCCCAATCCCGTCGACTCTTCAGCCGAGCGCAAGCGCGCGCTCAGAAGAAAGAAAGTTCCGTCCGATATATCTGAATCGTCCGAGCCTTCCTCTAAGGTTCCTAAAGCCGTTCCTACCTACAAATACTCCAACTCGAACAGAGGCCCTTTCGCGGTCTTTATTCAATGATAGTGCCAATTTAGACTCTCACAAAATGGATGTTAGCGTCCCTGTCTCGAAAATCGCTTACAACGAGATTATAGATTTCAAAAAAATCGGGAAAAACAAGTTTATGGCCGAGCTTCGCTTGGCGATCGCGGCTAATGGCTTTGTGGACAATCCCCTTCTTGACACATTCAAACTCAACGCTCACATTCCTGCGTTCAGAGTAATTAGGATAGGCGTTGTCAGAGACGTCCTTCAAAAATATGAATTAGATTATATTAAAAAACATCTAGAGTCTCCTTGTAAAATTATCGATATCGAACGACTTAATCGCCGCACTAAAGACGATGTTACTAACGAGTTTACACTTGCTCCGTCTCGCACCCTTTGCATTAAATTTGCGGGGCAGATTCTACCGAGCCATATTTCTATATTTAAGTCTAGATATAAGGTTTCTTCTTTTATACCGAAAACCAAAATTTGCCACACGTGTTTCGCATCGGGCATGTCGGCAAATTTTGTAAGAGTAGACCGCGCTGCGTTCAATGCGGCCAAGACAAATATCCCCTCGACTCCGTATGCACTCTCCCTAAAGAGGCAATCAAGTGCCTAAACTGCCAAGGCAGTCACCTCCCCACCTCGGCGGACTGCCCCGCTCTTATTCAATATAAACAGGTCACGGCTTTGGCGGCCACAGACAATATCTCTTTGGCGGAGGCCAAGCGTAGAATTAAAAACGCTAGCAACACCCAGGTCCCTCACGACCCGACGCTTGACTTTACGAACTTTCCTCTCTTAAATCAAACTTCTACCCCCTCGTGTCCTAACACAGCTCCTCGGTTGGCTGGTTTCGACTCTAATTTGTCCCCCCTTCCAATTTCAAAAAGATTCGCGGCGCTCAGTTCGCTCACAGGCGACCCCCATCTTTCGCTAACGTTGCGGCTAGGCCTTTCGCCCAGTCGACCCCGCAAAGGTTGCACCTTGCGCAACGCTTCTCTACCCTCCCCCCAAACCTCCGCCCCGCTCCTTCCAAGATGGCTCAGCGGAGCTCTCCCGGAGCCGCTGAGCTCGCTAAAGCCCGCAAGGCATGCCTCATATACCCTAACGGCAATTCTGGCCTTCCCTCTCTAAACGGTGTCGCTCTGAATTCCTCCCCGGCGCCCCCTTCCCCGCTGACGGACTCTCCTCTAACTACCCTCTCTGACCGCACATCCCCTAACCCGGGTTAATCGTTCTCCTCTCTTCTGAGTTCTCTCTCCTCTGCGAACTCTCTCAGCACGCCGGCGTCAATGCCAGAAGAATTTATACCTTGGTTTGGCCCTCTCCTACACAAGATCGGCAATATGATAGCCTTAAGCTTTATTGACTATTTCAGCACACCGGGACCCCGGCCCCCTCAGCATCCTACTCATCCTACCGACGACCGCCAACAACTCGGATCTGACCAGCGCGTTCACTCCTCAAGCCAATCACCTACCGAATAGAGGCCTTAAAATCTTGAACTGGAACTGCAGAGGTATTCACAGCAAACTTCCATTTTTGCAACAAATTTCCCCCGAATACGATATAATATGCATTCAAGAATCTTTGCTAATCCCATCTAAAAAATTCTACTTAAAAAATTTCCGCGTGGCCAGGAAGGACATTTCCTCGCCTGGCCAAAGAGGCATTTGCACTCTTGTTAACAATCGTATTTCTAACTTTACCCCGGTTAACCCCATACATGTTTCTCATCCCTCGATAGAGATTTTGAGTATCTCCATTCCATATAACAACTCTAATCTGCTTAACTAATAACTGCATAACTAATATCTATAGACATCCCAACTCGCCCACCCCTCGGCGTGTGTTCAAAACAATACTCGACTCGATTAACACTTTCGAATTCGCTCTCTTTCTAGGAGACTTCAACGCTCATCATTCCCTGTGGTCATGCTCCAGCTCAGACAGCCCGGGGGTGAGTTTGGCGAAAGCCTTGGAGGCTCACAATGCGTTTATACTTAATGATTGCTTACCCACGCGTCTCCCCCTCCCTAATGAGTGCAGCACAATCATCGACCTCTCCATAGCCTCACAGCCTCTAGCGACAGAATGCCAATCACAAACCCTCCCGGACTGTATGGGCAGCGACCACTTTTCAATCCTAACCACGGTTTCGGGCACCTTTCCCCCGCCTCGCCGCTTCCGGTATAAATTTAATTTATTCAAGAAGGCCCTACTTCACTTAGGTGGACAAATGATTCTCCACGAAGAAGAACTTCCAAACTTAGAATCTCCTAACTTAGAGGACTCTTATAACAACTTTTTCAACCATCTCAAAGGTCTAGTTCAAGAGGTTGCGCCCTCCCCTCGGGAGGGGCGTGCTAGCAACATCAAATATTCCCCCGCTCCCTGGTGGAACGATATTTGCTCTGAGGCAGATCAGGAAAGATTGGACGCTCTAGCGGCGTTCAATCACTCTCACTCGTGGGATGATTACATCCTTTATAAAAAATATAACGCCAAGTGCAGACGCACACTCTTTAAACAGAAAAAGGCGGGATGGCGTAATCTCTGCTCTACATTTGACAACAAAACCCCCACCAAATTTGTTTGGAATCTCGTCAAATCTTTTAAAAAAAAGAATAACTATGAAGGCCACCTAATTGGCGACTACCTGAAGCGTTCCGTCCAGAACAAGCAATCCCTGGTGATTTTCATCCCCAAGCCCTCCCAGTGCGGTGTGCGTCCGATCTCACTCTTCTCCTGTGTTCTTAAACTCATGGAAAAGTGCGTGTACAATCGTCTCAGATGGTTTGTCCAGTCTAGATACATCATCCCAGACCAGCAGTTTGGATTCCGCAGTTTCCGGTCATGTAATGACAACTTGGTTTTGCTGTCTAACCATATCCGTAGGGGCTTCGTCAATAAGGGATTTACAGTCTGCGTCTTCCTGGACATAACCAGTGCCTTCGACAACGTTATTCCGGAACTTTTACTCCGTGATTTGCAAGAGATCGGCGTTCCCGCCAGAGTTCGTAAAGGGTACCCCACGGTAAGATAGGCAAAATGCCACTGTCATTGAAACGGAAAAATGACTTTGGATTTGCATAAGTACACTAAAAAAAGAATTTTCTACGATTTTTCCGACCATCTATCCCCCCTCCTTTTCCTAGTGGCACCAAAAAGCCGCTTTTTTCAAAAATTATTTTTTTTTCCGGTTCCTTTATGTTAAAAATTTTTAAAAAATTTGAGAATATATTATAGCTTATAAAAAGTACTTAGCACACAATTTTTTTTAGCTTTAGGCGCGTTGAATACCTAACCTAAAAAAATAAAATAAATATTTGAATCAATTTTTTTCTAATTTCTTTGATAGTTGCAGGTTTAATTACTCTAGAAAATTGTATATTTTAGTGTTCTACATGTATTAGAATTTTTTCAGATTTTTTGGAATGGTGGGCCGTACTCAAAAATGCGAAAAACCCTATTTTTAGCCACTTTTGGGCCTTTTATGGTCCTCAAATGATTGATAGTGTCTTATTTGACACATTCCGATACGTCTCATATGTTTTTGCGCATGAAATCAGTCATAACTCAACGAGAAAACCCTACTTTTTGTATAAAAGTGCCTATTTTTCGTCGATTTCTGGATTTTTGGTTATTTTATCTAAGTTTTTTTGCATATGATTGGTAAATGTGAATATAAATATAATAAAAAATTGTACCTCTTATACATATATTTCAAAGAAGTCGTTCATTTATTCAAATATATAAATTTTCATGAAAAAAAATTAATTTTTATGATTCCATGATTGTCTCTTTAATCCTCCTCGTCACTATCTTCCTCAATTACTGGTGTTACTTTTTCGAAGTCAAACAATGTTGTAAGTATCTCAGCTGGTCGAATAATCCTTGACAAGTTCTTGCATGAGACAGGTAAGCAACTATGGCGGCTATATGCGAGCAACACCCTATAGTTCTGTTACCATTAGCGCAGTTACAGCATTAACGTCTGACACCGTTGAGTCCCACACTATCAGGTTAATATTGTAAATAAGATTTGTAATTTGACGATTATAAAATCATAAAAATTAAAATTTTTGGTAATTATTTAGAATAGCGGCTTTTCCCAATTTTGGTATTTTTTTGCGATTGTTTTGATAAAAAGCTGTGTTGTGACACCAACAACGATAATCAATCGGGGGAGGTCGAAGAATATGTGATCTACCTAGTTTTTTCAGCAAAAACAGGTATTAATTGACGTATATGTGATTAACTCCATACTTTGTGAACTTTATTTGCATACTTCCACTACTTTATTGCAACTTTCCATGTGAAGCAAGTTACACCTTACAATTGTTGTGTAGGTGGAAAAGTGCGTGCCATCCCGCCAAAATAAAGCGAGGTCGGTAAATGTGCAGAATAGTGGCCTCCTCACCGATTTCGTTGAACTTAGGCTTAATCGACGCGTTTTTGCACAAAACGACCGAATCTGGCAGAAAAAAGTGTCGCTCTGCCCCGCGAAGCGAGATATTAAGAGCTCAGACACAATGCAAGGAATAAGGAACAAATAATAGAATTCATAGTCGCATCCTTTTTTAATAGACGTGCATTGGAAAAGGATGCGACTATTAATATCTATTTCTTGTTCCTTATTCCTCGCATTGTGTCTGAGCCTTAACAGTTAAAGTTGACGACTATCAGGTTATGAGACCTGTCATACCGACAAGATGTAGCGACTACGAACATGCCCCGCAACCACATGCGTATGCTCAATATATCCTATATAATATATCAAAGTACATGCGTGGACGGGGGGCTTCGCCCCCCCCCCCTGCACCCCCCAACACATGATTGGTGTGAGTGAACCTAGAAATGTGAGCGAGGGGGGTTTAGAGCCTCCTTACTGATTTTAGGACACGCCTTTGGCGTATGAATTAGTGACGCGCTTTAAAAGTATTTAATTGTTTAAAGCGCGTCACTAACCTATGTAGGTTAATGACGCGCTTTAAAAAAATTTAACTGTTTAAAGCGCGTCACTAACCTATATAAATTAGTGACGCGCTTTAAATAGTTAAATACAAAATATCTGCTTTAATGAAAATCACAATTTCAAAATAATACTCTTGCATACGCGTGCGGCCACTGAGCATGCGCATGTGGTTGTGGGGCATGCTCGTAGTCGCTACATCTTGTCGGTATGACAGGTCTCATAATCTAATAGTCGTCAACTTTAACTGTTAATATCTCGCTTCGCGGGGCAGAGCGACACTTATTTCTGCCAGATTCGGTCGTTTTGTGCAAAAACGCCTCGATTAAGCCTAAGTTCAACGAAATCGGTAAGGAAGCCACTATTCTGCACATTTACCGACCTCGTTTTATTTTGGCGGGATGGCACTTTTCCACCTATACAACAATTGTAGGGTGGAACTTGCTTCACATGGAAAGTTGCAATAAAGTAGTAGAAGTATGCAAATAAAGTTCACAAAGTATAGAGTTATTCACATATACGTCAATTAATACCTGTTTTTGCTGAAAAAACTAGGTAGATCACATATTCTTCGACCTCCCCCGATTGATTATCGTTGTTGGAGTCACAACACAGCTTTTTATAAAAACAATCGCAAAAAAATACCAAAATTGGGAAAAGCCGCTATTCTAAATAATTACCAATTTTTTTTATGAAAATGTATATATTTGAATAAATGAACGATTTCTTTGAAATATATGTATAAAAGGTACAATTTTTTATTATATTTATATTCACATTTACCAATCATATGCAAAAAAAACTTAGATAAAATAACCAAAAATCCAGAAATCGACGAAAAATAGGCACTTTTATACAAAAAATAGGGTCTTCTCGTTAAGTTATGACTGATTTCATGCGCAAAAACATATGAGACGTATCGGAATGTGTCAAATATTAACAACATATATCCAAAAGTAATATATTATGTTTATTTTAGAGTCAGTTAAGACACTGTCAATCATTTGAGGACCATAAAAGGCCCAAAAGTGGCTAAAAATAGGGTTTTTCGCATTTTTGAGTACGGCCCACCATTCCGAAAAATCTGAAAAAATTCTAATACATGTAGAACATTAAAATATACAATTTTCTAGAGTAATTAGACCTGCAACTATCAAAGAAATTAGAAAAAAATTGATTCAAATATTTATTTTATTTTTTTAGGTTAGGTATTCAACGCGCCTAAAGCTAAAAAAAAT
This sequence comes from Harpagoxenus sublaevis, assembly GCA_030770355.1. Classification (NCBI taxonomy): domain Eukaryota; kingdom Metazoa; phylum Arthropoda; class Insecta; order Hymenoptera; family Formicidae; genus Harpagoxenus; species Harpagoxenus sublaevis. The sequence goes on along the minus strand of JASTWR010000392.1, from coordinate 49,604 downwards.
TGTGTGCTAAGTACTTTTTGTAAGCTATATTCTCAAATTTTTTCAAAATTTTTAACAGGAAGGAACCGGAGAAAAAAAATAATTTTCGAAAAAAGCGGCTTTTTGGTGCCACTAGGAAAAGGAGGGGGGATGGATAGTCGGAAAAATTGTAGAAAATTCTTTTTTTAGTGTACTTATGCAAATCCAAAGTCATTTTTCCGTTTCATTGACAGTGGCATTTTGCCTATCTTACCGTGGGGTACCCAATCAGCAACATCCTTTGCCAAAGAGCTATTCATTGCGTAGAAGACGGATCTCTCTCCGGACCTTTTGTGGCAACTAAGGGAGCTCCTCAGGGATCTGTCCTTAGCCCTTTGTTTTTCAACGTCAATCAGAGAGAAATTAACACGCAGATCCATCCAGACGCGTTCATCTCGCTATATGCCGATGACGCGTCAATCACGGTTATTGATCGAAATCTTGACAGGGCTCACCGTATCATGCAATCAACTCTCGATAGGCTACATGAATTTCTGCGCTCCAAAGGTTTGGAGCTTTCCCCCGCCAAATCCAAGTGCATGGTTTTTACAAAGAGAAGATCGTTCTCCCTTCCAAACAATTTCACTATTGCGGGTCAGGAGATCCAGCTGGTTCACGAGCATACGGTTCTGGGGCTTGTCTTGGATGACAAACTCAAGGGCAGCAGCCACCTGAAGTCGATCATTAACAAGGGTCGCAATATCTCAAACATTATACAGACCCTGGCGGGGACGCGCTGGGGCGCTCACCCACAAGTATTACTTACCTTATATAGGTCCATGTTTCGGAGCGCCATAGAATATGGCTGCTTCTCATTCAATCTGAGGCGGAATAAGACCCTCTTTTTCAAAATTCTACGCCTGCAGTACAGACTTATCCGCACCGCCTTGGAATACAGACAGTCCACTCCTATTAACGTAATGCTGGATGAGGCAAAGGAGCCTCCGCTTACTTTTAGATTCACAAAACTTCTCTCTAATTATATCATAAAGAATTGTGCGAGGGACCTTAACCCTGTCACTGACAGCATCGAGTCAATTCTCGACGACGTTTATTCGCTCAGGAGACGTAATATGATCACCTCAAACACTTCAATCTTGCGTGCCTTCTCCTCCATCAAAAGAACCTGCTCGGACATTCAAAAAACGGTGTTCCTCTCACCTTTCTCCTATTGCTTCGAATCCACGTACTTACGCCCCTCTCCTGTATTTTTTCATCCCGAGGATCTACACTCCATGTCTAATTCTCAAATTATTTCTGAATTTAACACCTTTGCAGCTTCATATGTAGAGAACGCTATCACCTTATATACAGATGGTTCTAAACTGGCACTGGGCTCGGTGGGTTCTGCGGTGTACTCACCTGAGCTCAACTACATTGTCGGTCACAAATTGTCCCCATATGCCTCAGTGTTCACGGCCGAAGCCTGGGCCGTTTATCAGGCTCTCATCCTAATCCTGCAGTTCGAATTTCCCAAGTCGGTAATTTTTTCAGACTCCCAAAGAGCAATTGAAGCGGTATCCTCCGGTAGGGTCGTTCACGCTAATTACCTCGTCCCTCTTATCAGATCCAAATTTTCAGAGTCCGTCTCCAAAAATTTGCAGGTTTTCTTTATTTGGATCCCGGCCCACAAGGGAATCACAAGCAACGAAATAGCGGATGCCGCGGCCAGCTCAGCTGCCTCGAGGGGACTCAAACCCCCGTTTAGAGTTCCATTCCCGGATTACTTTGCTACTTCGAAACTAAGACTAGAAGAAAGGTTCTCTAACTACCTTCAGTGCTCGGCCTTTGAAAAGGGCTCTTTTTATTTCTCTAAATTTCATCATAACTCGCCTAAACCCTGGTTCTACCGGTCCCGATTGAGCAGAGAGGGGATCGTACTTATTAACAGACTACGTTCTAACCATTATAATTTAAACTCTAGTTTAGCCCGCAAAAATATTATTGCTTACGGCGGCTGCCCCTGCGGCAGCTCAAAACAAGATGCCAATCATTCCATCTTTCACTGTCCGCTCACCCGTCCTAAAACATACAATCTCTTCTCCTTTCTCAAATCTGAATTCCCCCATTCCCCCGTCGATATCTTTCCTCTGCTTCGCAACCCTAAGCATAAACTATGCCGCCTGCTCCTTTCCTTCTTTAAATCCAATGACCTACGAGTTTGAATCCCCCCCCCCCCCCGGGATTTTCCTCGAATGTCTGCTGCCACGGTTTCCTGTACCGTGCGTGAGCGCCACACCTCGAGCAGACCGTCAACTCAAGAAGACCGCTGGCCGTATCGAACCCTATCGGGAATCGGGGCCATTTTAATAAAAGAAGAAGAAGAAGACCAGCGATCGCCGTCATTCCCACCGCGGTCTTCTCTCACATTCTCTCCCTGTTTATTGCATGGCTACGTGGAACAAGCACTACATCCACAGACTTTGTGACTACATCGCATAGGAACAATTGTTTTAATTTCAGGCAATTTTTCTTTATTTAATAAGTATTATTTACATAAATATTTCCAAAATTATGTTTGTATAATAACCAATTTACACATGATGTAACTTAACCTCAAAACCTTCAGCAGTTTAACTCAACTGGAGCCATGGTATAAAGAAAAGAGGTATGCTCTTTAGGTAGACCAAAATTCGATCTGTTCTGCGCAGACATGGCGGTGGAACAAGTCGCTAACATATTGGATTTTGACAGTCCATAAACAGAACGTAATCGTAACTACATACCGTATTACAAAAGATGTAAATATGCCTGTGTGTAGTGTTAAGGGGTGTAAAAATAGATACGAGAATGTGAAAGAAAAGAAAATAGGTTTCTTTTTTTTCCCGAAAGACGAAGACACTGCAGCAAAGTGGGTAAAAGTATGTGGTAAAAGTGTTGTTAACCTCAAAAGTGGTAAGTACTTTTTAACTAGGATGTGAAAAATATTAAAATAATTTATTACCTATGTAAACATTTCAATTATTACAGCTCGAGTATGTTCTATACATTTCGCACCAAATTGTTTTAAGGAAATCCCAGAACATTTAAAATGCTTAGGCGATAATTATTCAAAGGGAATACGTACACTTTTACCAAATGCAGTACCGACAGAAAATTTGATTTTTGAGGAAGTAAGAGGTGTCTTGAGAGAAGTAAACGTATATAGAAAAAATGCAGAAACAATAGTTAAAACAATAATTAATTCAAACATAAGCAAAGACAACGCTGAAAATATAAATACAGAAAATGTATGCATTGAGGTTTCAAATGACCAAGATTGCAAAAGCATGAATATTTCCACATTAGTCAATAACATAATCAATGAAAATTTCAGGTACATACATAACTACGTACATAGAATATTTATAATTTTTTCCTCCTACTTTAAAGTGACAGTATTTTTCTATTTGTTATAATAGTTTTTCAGATAAAAATGAAGTAACAAAAGATTGCGAAAACTTGTTTGTCAGTGTTTCTGATAGTAATAAAATTACTATAAGTAATGTAGAACGTTCATTTAACATGACTGGATGTAGTGAAAGTCAATCAATTGTACAAGATTATCATGAAACTCTCAGGTATGAATATAAACATCTACATATTTAAGATTATTAAATGTGTCACTATTCGGAAAAAATACATAAAATAAAATAAATTTTATTAAAGCTATTTTAATCTTATTTCAGGTGTCAAGAAAAACTGAAAGAAGAATTGGCTAAAAAGAATAAGGAAATTAATGCACTTAAAAAAAAATTAAAGCGTGTTGAAAAGCGAACAAATATTGTTATCAAAAAAGAATTAAAGCGTCTTGAAAAGCAAACAAATATTATTATCGAAAAGAAAGTTAACAAAGTTCTTAAAAATGTTTTTACACCAAAGCAAATAAAAAAAATTATAAACCTAAATAAAAAGCGAGTTAAATGGAATATAGAAGACATTTCCTTGGCAATATCGTTACGGAGTGTCAGTCCAAAAGCGTATAGATATTTAAGGAAAAATAAATACCCACTTCCTGGACTATCTACTTTGCGAAAATGGGCAACTCGCTTAAATCTAGATGAAGGCATTTTGAAGGATGTGATAAGTCTTATAAAAGAGAAAGGAAAATCTATGTCTGTTTTTCAAAAAATAGCCGTTTTTAGTTTCAATGAGATTTATACATCGTAAAATGTAGATTGAAAAAAAAATGAACGAGTTGTTGGGCCACACAAGACCTGCCAAGTGGGGATAGCTAGAGGTTTATTCGACAAATGGAAGCAAGTAATTTATTACAAAGCAGATCAACCTTTAACGCCGGACATTGTAAAAGATGTTATTTCAAATTTGTACGATGTTGGTTTCACTGTAGTGGCAGTTACCACTGATTTGGGATCTTTGAATAGCAATGTTTGGACACAACTAAATATTGGCATAAATGACTCACAAAACTGTTTCTTTTTGCATCCAAAAGATCAAAATCTTAAAGTTTTTGTAGTTGCCGATGTCCCTCATCTACTGAAGCTTGTGAGAAATTATTTTTTAGATAATGGTTTTATTATTGTAGAAGTTTATGTTATGGGCCGTAAGGCCGGTTAGGTATTGATAGGAGAGTGGGGAAATTAAGTAGTGGAGCAGTCGTGGCGTCGCACGGTGAATGTTAGGCGTGTGAACGAAGGATCCCGAGTTCGAGACCAGTCAGCTCCGTTAATTTTTCCCGTCTCTTACATTATAAACAAAAAACGTATTAATAAAGAATGTATAGAAGAAATAGTACAGCTGCAAGAAAATAAAGACTTGAAAATTTTACACAAAATATTGCAAAATATTTTGAATGTCTCAGGCGCTAATTGTCAAAAAGTTCGCCTGCTGCAAAAGTTTTGTCTAAAAGTACGGCGCGTGCAATTACATGGTATCACCAAGAAGGTCTTTTGACTAGTAAAAATTGTAAAGATACAGCAAAATTTTTAGAACAGATAAACAATTGATTCGACCTTCTTTACAGTAAATTCTGTAGTAAAGGAAAACTTAGTAAAATACCTTACGGATGCAATTTAGAGGAACAAAATGAACTTTTACATAATGTTACGAATGTAATGCGTAAAATGAAAGTACAAAGGCATAATACTTTACTGCCATTTCAGAAAGGAATAATACTGAGTAACACATTGCTTGAACAATTGTTACCATATTTACAAGAAACTTATTCTAATAATTTTAAAGTAAAGTTTATTTTGACAAACAAATTAAACCAAGATTGTTTAGAAAACTTATTTTTATTCCTTCGAGGAATGGGAGCTACGAATGACCAGCCATCTGCCTTAAATCTACGCTATAGGCTACGTTGGTATATACTAGGAAAACATTCAGCTGATATTTTGTCTTGTAACACTCAACCAGATCGTGACGTGACGGTTGATTTTAATGATCTAAACGATCCTATGATGCAAATAGCCTTAGAAAATCCCGAAAATTGTAATGTAAATGAAGAAGACGATAATCTTTTCAATGATCTGCAGGATCAACATTTGGTTTCAGCAGATTTCTATGATTCTGACTCTGATATAGATATTTTTATTTACAATGGTAAAATTATTGATGCTACCGAATCAAAAGGAGGGTCATTATCGCGTACATGCTAGATACAGAGGAGAATATTTCACCGGTGCATCCATGGTGTAAGGAGAAGTTTACACCATGGGTGCATGGCTATTTTGCGAACGTATTAACTATTCTTGTATGAATCATGTTACAGTCCGTTTCTGCAGATGATATTCCCACCGATGAAAGAACTTCGTTCAAGAAATAATAGAAGGTGAAGCTCTTAATTATATAGCTGGATATGCAGCTCACAGATTTTGAAAGAAGTATCCCCATTTAGGTGTACCAACGCGTCAATTAGGGGTACTTCATAATTCACCTGATTAAATTCAATTTTTGTCGGAAGGAAATTTGATGTACCCAAGTAACGCTCTTATTTATACCGCAAATAAGATGAAATCTTTCAAGAATTTCATGGATCTTTCTTGTCAAAAGAAGACTGGATTTTTAAGAGCGTCACAAAACTTGTTTAAGAAAAAATTAAAAACAAGTTTCATATTCTTAAATAAGTTATTGAAACACGATGAGATACATTAACTTCGCCAGTGTATAAATAATCAAATTAAATTTCTTAATCGACGAAGCTGGCACTCCTGACGGTCACAATCGTCAGAATACTATAAGTAGACCGAGAATCCGGTCCTTCTATCGAAACGCTTAAATTTAAGCACCTTAAATTAAGATGGAAAAATTCCCTCTCCCTTCCCTAATTAAATCGATATCGATTTAATATTAAGTTATTGAATGTCTTGGTAGAACAAGGACTTATATTAGATTAAAAGAGATAAATACAAAACTAAAATCTGACGTTACTAATGAGCATCGAACAAAAAAATTACAAAATATTTTAAGTAGTTTTTAGAATAAATTATTTATATATTTGAGATCATTATACCGTCTTTTTATTTACCTATCAGTACCATTACAAAAAGAATTTTAAAATATTCTTACTACACAATTTATTTTTTGTTTTGTTTTAAAAAATTTAAAAATACATATTTTTTATTTGAATTAATTTTTTTATATTTTAATACTATGTACATATATTTATTAATAATTTATTTGCTTATCACATGCACATCATTGTTTTATTTTTTTTATTAATATATTCAATTAAAAAAATAGTTTTCAATTTTATTGTAGCTTAATATTTTATGCTTGTTTATGCAAAGAAAATTGTTAAGTATAAAACTGTATTCTCCAAAATTACTGCCAGCGCTGAAAATCTATAATTTACGTTATGTGCACTATAAATTTTTAGCACTGGCAATTTTGGAACACAGCCATAATCTCAAACTTGTTTTGGAATTTACCGATCTTTTAAAAACGCTTTCTATTCTCATTGGCTGAGAAACCAATATGAAGGCTACCTGTTCCAGATCGCTGATTGGCTGATAGAATGATGCGCAAGAGCATACCTCTTTTCTCTATACCATGACTGGAGCCCTCAGTTGGAGACACGGTGATAGAAATGTGCCTATCCGAAATATCTTTAAAAAAAGAATTTAACCATTAATTATTTATGTAATTTTATAAATAATTCCTGTTTTTGTATTATACAGGGTTTGGAAAAAGTATGGCAACATCTAAATTTTACATTTTTGAAAAAATGTTTTAGACAGATAAGGCTTTATTAAGTACGTAAGTAAAGAAAAGTTAAACTTGATATAAATTGCGTTCCAAATATTAACCGCTAATACTGAAAGTCTAAAGTGCACGTAATATTATTAACTACAGATTTTCAGTAGGCAGTGATCGAATATCGAAACACAGTCATACATAACTTTGTAACCTTGTACTCTATAATGTTTGAAATATAATCAGTTATAAATAATTGTTGAGAATTGAATAAATTTAGCTTATTGTTAGTCATATAAGTACATGTATGTATATGTCTGAGCGACACTGAGGGAGCACGCAACGAGCACGTAAGCATAGATGGGTACAGGGTATAGCGTCCGCAAGAAGGACACCGCACAAGCGACGCGCGGTGCGAGCATCCTCAGAAAGATACGAGACTCTCTCGAGGTCGACACGCGGTCGAGCGCTCCAGCGTATCATATACAGTGTATAAATGTATATAGTGTATTGATTATAGGCTCGTTAATTCTCATCGTTTAATTGACTTTACCCAAAACTTACCACTCCACGCATCATTAAACTTAACATGGTAGCAGAACGTGGTTCACTGAAAAGTTCGGGAAAGTTCCGTTATGGTTGTGGGAACACTTGGCAGTGAATTAAAAAGTGATTTAAAAGTCAAAGAGGAAGCAACTGAAGAAAACGGAAGTGAGAATTATAGACGAGTCGACATGGCGGACGAGTTCAAGATGACGCTACCAATTTTTGATGGAAACGACTACAGTACATGGAAAAAAAGAATAACTGTATTTTTGAGAATGAAAAAATGCGAGAAGGTTATTCAACGAGAGAGAATCGACACGGAAAATGAAGTCACGTGGAATGATACTGACTTAAAAGCAATGAACTATATATAATAGTGCTCTGTCAAATAGACAAATGGAGTTAATTAATGAAGAGACTACAAGTTATGAAATAATCAAGAAATTAGATAAACTATATTTGCGCAAATCAACCGCATTATTTGTGTAAGAAATAAATTAGAAAGGACTAAACTGAAAGACTACACTGGAACGAGTGAATTTTACAGTGACTTTAAAAAACTAATAATTGAATTGAAAAATGACGGAGCGACAGTGACTGAAAAGGAAAAATTAAATTACATGTTAAGAACGCTACCCAGTTCATTAAGCCACATCGGAGATTTAGTCGACGTACTACCCGAAGGAGATAGAACTGTGGATTATGTAATTAATAAAATTAAAATGTATGAAGACAAAGAAAAGGATGAAAATCAAAACTTAAGAAATAAAAATGGAAATTCGAATGTATTCAAAAGTGAGATGAAAAAGGACAGAACGTGTTATAAATGCGGAAAACAAGGACATTATCAGTACGAATGCACGAGCCAGAGCAGCGCGGGAACTTCTTGGAGAGGCCCGAGGGGAGGAGGACAGCAGCAAGCGCGAGGAGGCGCGCGCTATCAGCCTCAGCAGCAACGAGATGGCAGCTACGGCAGAGGCAGCAGCAGTCACCGAGGCCGAGGCGCAGGTCAACGAGGACGAGGCGGTCAACAACGGCAAGATCGTCAAAACGCAGACCAAGGAAGGATGACTTTCACAACAGAGGTAGACAATAGGGTAGGATATAACGTCGAGGTAAATAATTGCGAAAATAGAGTCAAATGGGTCTTGGATAGCGGATGTACGGACCATATAATAAATAATGAAAAGTATTTTGTAGAATCAAATAGACTTAAAAATCCAATTAGTATAAAAATAGGTGATGGTCGAATATTGAAGGCAACGAAAATAGGAAATATAGTAACTAAGTTCGTAACAAATCATGATGAAACAGAAGTAGAACTTAAAGATGTATTTTTTGTTAAAGAAATGGATAGAAATTTATTGAGTTTTGGAAGAATTGCCGATAACGCTAAAATAATATCAATTGGAAATACTTCAAAAATTTATACACGTGAAAATAAACTGATAGCAGTAGCTATTAAAGTAAATAATTTGTATAAGACCAGTAGCTTTGTTGAGAATAAACAAAATTATGTAACAGAAAATGTAAATAAGAATATGACTTTGAAAGAAAAATATCATAGACTATTAGGTCACGTAAATTTCAAGTACTTAAATATCCTGAGTCAAAATAACTTAGTTGATGGGTTACCGAATAATTTAGAGAGCGATTATTTGAAATGCGGTACTTGTATACAAAATAAAATGACGAATACTAGTTTTGAAAATAATAGACATAGAGCAAAAGATATAGCTAAAATTATTCATTCAGATGTAAACGGACCGCATAGCACCGTAGGTTATAGGGGTGAAAGATATTTCCTAATTTTAATTGACGATTATAGTAAGGCTGGGAAAGTTTACACGATGAAAGAAAAGAATGAGGTTTATGACTGTATTGTAATGCATGTAAATCAATTAGAAAATCTAACTGGAAAAAGAACAAAGCGTTTAAGATGCGATAACGGGAAAGAATTTTTGAATAAAGATATATATAATTTTGCTAAAGAAAAGGGAATTTACATTGAACCGTGCCCTCCGTACGTTCACGAGTTGAACGGAACTGCGGAAAGATACAATAGGTCGGTAATGGATACGGCTAGATGTTTATTGTCCGATGCAAAAATACAAAATAGATTTTGGCCAGAGGTAGTCAAGACGGCTGTTTATTTGAAAAATAGAACACTGGCAAATACATTCGAGAAAAAGACTCCGTATGAAATTATGATGGGAGAAAATCCCAATATCAAGAATTTAAAATTATACGGAAGTAGAGTTTTTGTTAGAGTCCCGGAAGTTAAGGCTCCTGGATAGTCACCGCGGCCATATTGAATTCCCAAGCAGCATTTTTCGGTTAACTTTCCGACTAAGGACTACTTTTTTACTAATCACAACGTTAAAAGCGGTCCAAGAAAGTTATAAAATGTAAACTTATAATTAAAAGATAATACTAACGTTTTTTGGACGTTGTCTTAACGTCAAAATTACGACGTGCTTTTTTTATCACTTTTCCAACGTCAAATTTGAAATGGTTTAAGTCCTAATACCCGACGTTAAGTTATTTAACGTTCGCCTGACGTCATACTCTGCACCAAACTTTTCGAGCGACTTTAATACGTAATTTCCAACGTAAACCAACGTTTTGTTATTAAACGTTGTAAAACGCTAACGTTGTGAAACGTCGCCTGTGGTCATTTCTGACTAACGTTAAGAAATTGCGAGAAATGGTAACAAATTCTGCCTAAAAGCAAATCTTAGTAGAATTTATCGCACCTATTACTACGTAATGTTTGATATAGTGTAAAACGCTGACTTCGCCATTTTCATTCCTCAAAGAGGAAGGCAAATAATCCGCCATTTTCCAGTATATTTAGATTTATATTTTTTAACGCATTTTATTAACAATTTAAAGCATTTAAATAATATCTGTTGTTAAAGTTTTGACAACATGTTTATTCTTAAATTAATTTTGATGAAAAAAAATAAAAATCTACATTTTGAAAATTTTAGTTATTTAATAGAATATTTAGTAAATTGGAATATATTTTAGAAGGGATTCGTCTAATTTCGACCTATCATTTCCACATTTATCAATAAAGTGGGTTTTGTTATAAATTTTCAGTGCTAGGTTTGTGTATTTATGGCAAAATTACAATAGTATCAAAGACTGCGTAAACTATATTTTCCTCTAAAGCCATTTTATTTGTGCCAAATTGATAAGTACGTATTATGATACATTTATTACACCAATGCCGTCATATGGTTTGAATGGAAGCACAAAAACTACACCTAAAATATTACGTTGTGAAAAAATAACCTCAGGTCTATCAGAGTGTATAAATCAAAGTTTACAAAAATTACTTACACCAACGTTAAAACTGGTGGAAAAAATGTAACCTTAATTTAACTTATATAAGTCGGATCCCGACGATGGTACAACCTAAATTTGATTTCCCAAATTAGTGTAAAAGAGGGTTTGAATGACGTTGCGAAAACGTTGGTTACCAACGTTAAGTGTGTTTATCTTAACGTCGGGCGGACGTCAAAATGCTGCTTGGGTTCCTACTATCGAGGCGAGGAAAACACCCAATTTTGTCGTCCGTGCCATTTGCAAATAAAAAGACATTTTAATAAAACATCACTCTGGATCGTTTCAGAACACTTCCAAAATTTACCGAAAACTATCCTTTTCCTACGACAATAAACAAACAGCCATAAAACGAAGCCTAAATATACGGGAAAACAGCCGTTTTACGACTATCAAAAAAAGGTGAAAACGTTCCTTCCGCAAGCAAATCTTACTTTTCGGTAAATTTTACGACTTTCACGAATACGTCAAACGTTAGAGCACAAGTACAGAGCAAATAATAAGGAAATGGCACGGACGACAAAGTAGGCTTGTCAACATGTCACTTTCCACGCCAATCCACGCCTTATAGTTCATTGGTTTGCAGGCGTGAGGCGCTGCACGATTCTTGACATGTCGGTAACATGTCAGCAGCGTACGCACACAGAGATGCTCTGTCTCCGTGACGATGCGCGCTCGGCTAAGTTCGGCGCGCTTTGCGAGCGAGCGAGAGAGAATATCATTCCCTCTTTCTTGCTCTGACTCTGATGCGTCAAGGCTGCTAGATTGCTTTCTCGGCGTGGCCCGGCGATCTGAAAAAGAGGGTACACGTCAAAAAGCGCAAATGTGCACGATACTTTAATAGTCTGCAAGGGGAGAACCTCTGAGTATACAGATAAGATATTAGTTAATACTAAGCATTCGTTGCAAAGTTATGAACAAAAAAGGATTTCAGCGTTCCATGTATACCCGTGCGGTAACGTTCAATCTCGAAATGGTGTGTGGCAGCGCGGTGTATTCATCGATAATATGAATGACAGACGCAATATCACATTATGTATATTTAGTGAGAATAATCCGGCAGATAATCCGTCAATTACTGAAGGACCGCAAGAATATTTTACGGATGTTACACGCCTAAAAAGGAAATTCAAAAACCTTAATAATAAAAAGTTAGCAGGTATAGACGGTATTCCCAATGTAGTTCTGAAACAGATACCTCCACCCATGATCCAAATCTACGCGATACTCTTTAACAATTTACTGAACTACAGACATTACCCAGAGCACTGGAAAAAAGCAGCAGTAGTCCCCATATTAAAAAAAGATAGCGAAAATGTCTAAAAGTATGTCTAAGAATGTTTGCAAATCCGGCGTACGATTACCAAAGACAATATAGTAATAAAAAAGTATACGACAAAGCTAACATACCGAGAATTGATAACTTCATATTAAAGCTAATTAGAGATCATTTTGTAAATACGGCAAAGATAAAAGAAAACAGTTTAATTTTTGCAGCGTTATACCCAAATTCAGAGTACTATGCTAGAACGTTGCTTACCGGTTTTATTCCACCCGAAGCATTTTTGTACCTAGACGCGAATGGATATATACAGGATCCTAAAGGTATTCCGATATTGTACCACGTACCTAGACATAAAAACATAAAAAAAATTAGTTACCCTGCGAATGTAGATTCTTCAAAAGATAGAATACTCTTACGCTATTGTAAAGACACCCCTGAGAGAGATAGCCAGGATAAACATCGCTCGGACCCCAAATACTGGTGGTTACACAAATGATGAACCTAAAACAAAAGGAAAAGACTGCGTTAATTAGAACAAGAAAGCGATTTAAGATAGTTTAAGTACGATTAGTAAGTAAGTAAGAAAATAGTTATACCTATATAGATAAGTGTAAAATAAGGAGTATATATAACCCAAATGGGACTATTGCGTTGTTGTTCTTTCTTTATGTTTATAACTTCAATTTTATTTACGTTAAGTCATAGTAATACAGTACACCAGAGTTTTTTTTTTAATAGCCATTTTTTGTCTGGTCATAAACAATAATGTAACAATAAACCGATTCGTTCGCGGATCAACAATACATGTAACACACGATAATAGGGATAAACACCACTTACCTGAAAGCGCAGAATTCCTGAGAGAAGCTCACATGAGCCCACAGCGACCTAAATAGAAAATTGTAAACTTGTTTATTGGTTTTTTCGAACCCAGTTATGTACTTTTGGCACAATAAACATTCTAAAACTAACTAACTGTGGCAGCGCGGTAGTGCGTCTGCCTGCTAACACGCTGGCCCGGGTTCGTTCCCTGGTGCTTCCTTTTGTTTTTTTTTATTGTTTTTTTATTATAAATAATTATTTAATTATTTTCCGAACAAAGGAGCATGTAAAAAGTAATTTAATTTATAGTCAAATTTATTGATTTTTTTATATAACATTCGAACACGACATAATACAGAAACGCGCGCGTTTTGGGCACAAGACGATTTCAAAGAGGATGAGAAAGAGAATCAAAATGACCCGTCCATAATTTGTTTAATTAATTGTGAAAGTTGAAAGTAACATTTATTTGTTATAGGGTGTAAGATAATACTATTCTCCACTAATCACACCGTATAACTAAATATATTTGTGTAAGGGAAAATTAGTTACTAATTATTATCCTTCTCCTCACCTCCCTTATTAAACTCTTAACGTTATGTACAAAATCATTACATTCATATCATTCAATTACACACACCCTTCCAAATTTAATTATTTTTTACATGCTCTTTCATTCTCGAAATAATTACATAATTATTATATATATTGTAACAAAAAAAAAGCAAAAAAAAGTAAAAAGAAGCACCGGGAAACGAACCCGGGCCAGAGTATTAGCAGTCAGACGCCCTGCCGCGCTGCCACACACCATTTTGAGATTGAACGTTACCGCACGGGTATATATATGGAACGCTGAAATCCTTTCTTGTTCATAACTTTGCAACGAATGCTTAATATCAACTAATATCTTATCCATATACTCAGAGGTTCTCCCCTTGCAGACTATTAAAGTATCGTGCACATTTGCGCTTTTCGACGTGTACCCTCTTTTTCAGATCGCCGGGCCACGCCGAGAAAGCAATCTAGCAGCCTCGACGCATCAGAGTCAGAGCGAGAAGGAGGGAATGATATTCTCTCTCTCGCTCGCTCGCACGGCGCGCCGAACTTAGCCGTAAGCCGAGCGCGCGTCGTCAGTCGTCACACGGAGACAGAGCATCTCTGTGTGCATAAGTGGAGGGGGATGTGCTCAGCTCGGAATCGCACCACTTATCATGCGATACTCTGTAAGAGTCGTGCGACAAAGTTCTCATTCCTACCGCGGCTACCGCTGACAACTGTGTCGCCACCGTCAACGCGGAGTTCTCGGCTCACAATCGGTATCCAGGAGCCTTAAAAGGAAAAGTAAGTGGGATAGAAAAGCTGATTTAGGAGTATTAGTCGGTTACGAAGAAGTAGGTAATAGAGTATTAATTAATAACAAAGTGATTGTAGCCAAACATGTAGATATAATTAAAGAGAATGTAAATTTAGTTGGATTTAGAGATAACGACGAAATTAATGGAAACGAGTTAATTCAAAACGAGATTAATCAGGAACTTAAAAATGAAAATGAGGAAAATGAAAATAATGAGCATGAAAATAACTTACCCAGTACTAGCGATAAGAATTTACAAGTAGTGAGAAGGTCAGAAAGAAAGAAAAGCCCTGTAAGCAGGTATGGAAATCCCCTAACGAACTGCGTTTATGTAAATTATGTTAGTGTAGACACTCCGGAAAATTATAATGAAGCAATAAATTGTAATGATAGCAATAAATGGCGAGAGGCTAGGAATAAAAAAATTGAATGCTTAAATAAAAATAATACATGGAAATTAGTTGAAAAGCCAAAAGATAGAAAAGTATTAGATCTTAAGTGAGTGTATACAAAAAAGGCTGATAATAAATTTAAAGCGAGAATTGTAGTAAGAGGGTTTTAACAAAGAGAAGTGTTAGAAGATATATACTCACCAGTAGCGAGAACACAAACGTTAAAAATTATGTTAAACTATTGCGTACAAAACGAACTAGCTATAGATCAAATGGATGTCAAATCTGCGTTCCTAAATGGAAAAGTGAAATCGGAAGTGTATGTGAGACAACCTCAAGGTTACGATGATAATACAGGCAAAGTTTGTAAACTGGAAAAGGCTTTGTACGGACTGCGAGAGAGTCCACGAGCCTGGTACAAATGTTTAGACGAATACTTGAGATAATTAGTATTTAAGCGTAGTAAAACTGATTACTGTAGTTTATATTATATGGAGAATAATAGTGAAAAAATCTATTTGATAATCTTTGTAGATGATTTGTTAATTTGTAGTAAAAATCGGAAATTAATAGAACGTATTATAAGAAAATTAGCAGCAAAATTTCAAATGAAAGATATGGGCCAAATAAAAACTTATTTGGGAATAAATATCGAGTATGATTGTGAGAAGAAAAGTATGACATTAGATCAGAAAAACTATATTGAGTCATTAGCAAAAAAGTATGAAATTGAAAATGCGAAATTGTATGCTACCCCGATGGAGCAAAATTTGAAATGTGAACCTGCTTTATCAGTGTCAAAAAATATAAAATATAGAAATTTAGTCGGGGCCTTATTGTATATAAGTTCAAGTACTAGACCAGATATTTGTTATTGCGTGAATTATTTAAGTAGATTTCAAAATTGTTATGATCAGAGCCATTATAAGTATATACTAAAGAGTTAAAGTTAAAATTTGAGAAAAATGTAAATTCGGATATATTAGATTGTTGCGTGGATGCTGATTGGGCAGGAGATATAGTAGACAGGAAGTCTACGACGGGATATGTTATAAGAATGTATGGTAATACTATATTTTGGAAATCAAAAAAACAAGATATTGTAACAAAATCGTCGACAGAGGCAGAGTACGTAGCCTTGTCTGTATGTGTGAGTGAGGTAAACTTAATTAGAGAGTTATTGAAAGATTTTGGAATAGAAATTAAGAACCCGGTAAGAATTTATGAGGATAATGCGGGTGCGATTAGTATAAGTAAATATGGAAATTTAACAAAAAATTCTAAGTATATAGAAACACATTATCACTTTATTAACGAGAATTACTTGAAAGGAAAAATTGATGTAATTAAAATAGATTCAGAAGAAAATTCAGCAGATATTTTCACCAAGTCTTTAGGACGAATTATGCTCCTCCCTTTCGTCCGAGTAGAATAGATGTAGTTGTGTTCTCATCCAGTCCTTAACAACAAGCAGTTTGAAGCTCCCTCCAAAATAAAAAGTCACTAGGGACTGAGGGAGCCCTCAGCGCGCGCGTCGCCCGTCACCTCATTGTGTTTCTTGTTGTGGTCCCGAGCACAAGCAAGTTTTAGGTTATAAACGTTCTAGAAAACGTTTCTTGAAACGTTCTTGATCATTCCTGAGATGTTTACGAGACGATTCACGAGACGTCCAGACTCGGTGTAGAGAATTATATGGACGTGCATGGGCATATTAATCGAAAAGTACGTATTTTATGGTTTTCATAACAGCGGCCGTCCGCGTTTCGCGCCGATGGCGATTCTTTTGCTGTTCGTTCCTGCATGCGTTGCCCTCCTGGCGGATGCCGGCGCGTCGACCGCGTCGATCGTTTCGGCGGCGACGGCGGCGGCGACGGGGATGATGCCGGCCGTCGGTGTCGTCGGTCGCGGTAATGTTTCCGTCGCGCATGGCGTCGGTCGCGGTGACATTTTCGTCGCGCGTGGTCCGGCTTGTGGGAGATTCTGTGGCGGTCGGCGCATTATTGGCACCGACGTGCGGTGTCGGGGGAGCGTCCCGTTTGACCACGTTAATATTGACCACAGTCCCGATTGACCACGTTGATATTGACCACGTTGCAATTGACCACGTTGCGATTGACCACGTTGCGATTGACCACGGTACCGATTGACCACGGTTTTAATTGACCACCGTTCCGATTGACCACGGTTCCGATTGACCACCGTCCCGATTGACCACGGTCCCAATTGACCACGGTTCCAATTGACCACCGTCCCGATTGACCACGGTCCCGATTGACCACCGTCCAGATTGACCACGGTCCCGATTGACCACCGTCCCAATTGACCACAGTCCCGATTGACCACCGTTCCGATTGACCACGGTCCCGATTGACCACCGTCCCGATTGACCACCGTCCCGATTGACCACCGTACCGAACTAACCTATATAGGTTAATGACGCGCTTTAAACAATTAAATACTTTTAAAGCGCGTCACTAATCGTCAATCGGGACCGTGGTCAATCGGGACGGTGATCAATCGGGACGGTGGTCAATCGGGACGGTGGTCAATCGGGACGGTGGTCAATCGGGACGGTGGTCAATTGGGACCGTGGTCAATCGGGACTGTGGTCAATCGGGACTGTGGTCAATCGGGTCGGTGGTCAATTGGGACCGTGGTCAATCGGGACGGTGGTCAATCGGGACCGTGGTCAATCGGGACGGTAGTCAATCGGAACGGTGGTCAATCGGGACCGTGGTCAATAAAAACAGTGGTCAATCGGGACCGTGGTCAATCACAACGTGGTCAATTGTAACGTGGTCAATTGCAACGTGGTCAATTTCAACGTAGTCAATCGGGACCGTGGTCAATATCAACGTGGTCAAACGGGTGCCACTCGGTGTCGGTCCCGCCGATGATCGCCGAACGCCCCTCGTCGAGTTCCTGGGCGCCGGCCTAGATCGCTATCTCGCCCTGCGAGGGTCATCGTCGAGCCGCGAGTGCCCGCGGGGCGCGGATGGTTTTTTGGACGGGGGGACGTCGTTGGCAAACGCGAGGTACAGATTCCGGATGCTAAGATGGCCGACGTCTAGGTTTGCCTGAGAAACGGCAGCGACAAAATATTAACGGACGCTTGGACGGTGTCCATCTTTATTGTCTGTAATAGATTTTGTTTAAGATTAATAGCCAGCCCATCGGGTCTTCCTGCCAGGGAGCTTTAAAGTGGGGAGTTGGTGCGCAGAGGGACAACACATTGTCGAGAGATGAGCAGCCCGTTCGCTTTAGACGCAGAACCGCACCGCTGAGTGTTGGTCAGGTCTTTGATTAAGCGACAGCAGATCCCCTCGCTACGAATTCAAAATCTCCGCTATTGACAGCGTCGAGATTGCAACGCTAGCGCTTCTCGTCCTCCGCTCTCAGGAGCGTCGAGGCAATGCGGCGCGTTTGGGACGATGGAGCCTGAGACTCCCTCTCAACACCCGGCCTTCGGGCTCTGCGAGAAGACGGTCGAGACTCCTGGCTACTCCACTACGTCCAGGAAGAGTCCTTAGTGGACTTAACCTAAGAGACCATGAACCGGGCCGCTGAGTTCCGGTCGAGTCTTTGGTAGACCTAACTCAAGAGGACATGAACCGGGCCGCTGAGTTCCGGTCGATCCTCTAGTCGACTTAACCTAGGGAACTAGAAACCGCGCCGCGGAGCGTCGGTCATGTCCCTAATCGACTTAACCTGAACAAGAACCATGCCATTGAGCACCAATCTAGTCTCTAAGCCAGCTGATGTGCTGTATATATTACAGTGACTGCCTTGACAGCATGATAATTCTGCTGCCGGAGCTATCCATGGACTGCGCTTTCGAGACGTGAGGATTACGTCGAACTCTCAGAGTACCCACTCTGGTCCATTTACCACGCCTGTAGCAGATCTGGTGGAGGTTTCAAATCACGAACCGGAGAGTTTAATCTCTAATCGAGCTAATCTAAGGGACAAGAACCGAGCCGCTGGGCGCTGGTCGAGTCTCTAATCGGGTCTTTGATCCAACCGTCGTGCTTCATACAGTAAGACGACTTGCTTAACTTTATTTGCCTTTTAGATCATTTGTTATTTTCACAGCTGAAGCTATCCAGGGAATTAATCCCACTTTGGGAAAGGATACAATTTCGTCAGACACGGATTGTGAGTGTACTCACTCTATAACTTTTACTACATCTGTAGTATCCGTTTTGGTGGAGATATCCAACCATGAACAGAATTCTGATTTTAATTCAAGAGCTGGCAGATGGACTATCCATCTGTCAAGGACTTCAGAACTAAGTTCTAAAAGTTGTCACGTAATTCCAGCGTCAGCGGCCAAGCGTGACGTCTAATCCGCTACCTATCGGGGGGGGGGGGGGAGGTCGAACCGACAGTCGCGGTCCTAACAATCCTAATTTCAGCCTTATTAAAGAAACAATAAGATTTAAAACGCCAATGTTTACCTCTTTTAGCGGAAAATGCTGTAGATTTGTTTTCCAATTAACAAGAGGTGCCGATTCACGAAGAAAACAGAAAATATATATATATGTTGATACTACCTGTTACTTTATCTCAGCGGCATCTTATATGTTTAGAATAATTCTGAGACTAAGTCTCTGAGGCGGTCTCTCTGAAGGGAGAAGTTATCATATCTGCAAGACAGCGACTCAATCGAAGGAAGATCTCCTAAGGCTGAAGCAACCTCTCGGATATTGAATAGACTAGGATTGATCATTAATCCTAATAAATCTAATTTAATTCCTAATTAGTTCCAAAGTTTTTTGTGTTATATATTCAATTCTAAAAACTTTATTAACTTGCCAGCTGAAGGGAGTTAGAGCTGTCCTGCAACGTAGGGGAATATTTCCCCTAAGGGAAGCAGTGATGCGAACTGCGATGCTTTTGCCCGCAGCCAGCGCGTTGGAGGGGATAGCGCGCCCGCCGCCGGCTCGACGCTCGGGCGTGCTCGGGCCGGGTGGCTCGGGCAGCGTCGGGCACAGTCGGGCAGCAGAAGAGCGCAAATATATGATGATGCGGGCTGTCTCTTTCTTTCCTTACAGCTATAGCTGACAAAACGCGTTAGCGGCTTATCTCGTATCTATTAGATTAAATTTTATCTCGCGTATCCCTTTGCGCACTAGACGCGAGACACTATCGTATCTTTTTATTTATAATTTATATAATTGTATAAATAATAAATGTAAAAATGACTAAAACAAGTATACAAATTATATCGCTATTTATCCCACATAAAAAATATTAACTTATTATAAATAATTGTATATAAAGAATTAAAGAAATAAAAAACAGAGAAAGCGTAAATGATACAAATCCACGCTTGGCCAATATGTACGCTTTTTTCCCAAAAACTCATGTTATTAATGTAGAAAATAAATTATTAGTAACACAAGAAAAGTGAAGTACAAAATTGAATTATATATTATTTGTTTTAAAAAAATTAATTGGATAGTACAATTACTTAGTTAATAATAAATACACGGAATAAAATAAAAGAACAAAATATTTTTGCGCAACAATATAATATATTGCATTGTATATCTTTCTCATAAAGAAATGGACAACGTACATATTGTTGCTCAACGGAAACCGCGTGAAGGTGGTGGTCTTTTCCGTCAAGAGGAAATGTAAAAATTCTTTTCTTTAATATTAAAGAGAACAATTTTTTACATTTCCTAAGATTGCAGAGAGAGAGAGAGAGAGAGAGAGAGAGAGAGGGAGAATACGTAGAAAGGATTGATATAAAATAAATATAAAAAAATAAAGAAGAATATAAATGATAGACAGAATAAAGAAAGAAAGACATTAGGCGAGTATTAGTTTTAAGGTCACTTGACACGATGTATAATTCGCGACAAAATTGTCAATGTATCAAAAACCTTCAAAAAATTACACAAGCACATCCATATATATATGGATCTCTCTCTCTCTCTCTCTCTCTCTCTCTCTCTCTCTCTCTCTCTCTCTCTCTCTCTCTCTTTCTCTCTCTCTGCTCTATCTGCAATCTTAGGAAATGTAAAAAATTGTTCTCTTTAATATTAAAGAAAAGAATTTTTACATTTCCTTTTCACGGAAAAGACCACCACCTTCACGCGGTTTCCGTTGAGCAACAATATGTACGTTGTCCATTTCTTTATGAAAAAGATATACAATGCAATATATTATATTGTTGCGCAAAAATATTTTGTTCTTTTATTTTATTCCGTGTATTTATTATTAACTAAGTAATTGTACTATCCAATTAATTTTTCTAAAACAAATAATATATAAAATTGAGAATATTAATCGACGATTACTGGCAATCACGATATACGCGTTTTTAAGATTTGAAATTTATTATAAACTAATAAATTTTTCAAATCCTTTTCGTGTATTTCCAAGTACACAAATTTCCAACCTACTAAACTGCGTGCCAACCGATTTGTCAGACTTTAAAACACAGTTTCGTTGGAGAATTAAAAATCCCCTACCCCCCTGATTGAAAGAAATTATTGCGAAAAATATTACCTCAGCCAGGGTTTGAACCTGGAACCTCCTTTGTGTTACTTATTCGTTTGAATTTACACCGTTGACTGAAATATCGGTGTTCCATCTTACTATTATTACTTAGTCACCTTAATATGTATTATTGCGACTAATATTATCACAGCCTCAGTGGTCGAATTGGCACGACACCCGCACGGTATACGGGAGGTTCCAGGTTCAAACCCTGGCTGAGGTAATATTTTTCGCAATAATTTCTTTCAATCAGGGGGGTAGGGGATTTTTAATTCTCCAACGAAACTGTGTTTTAAAGTCTGACAAATCGGTTGGCACGCAGTTTAGTAGGTTGGAAATTCGTGTACTTGGAAATACACGAAAAGGATTTGAAAAATTTATTAGTTTATAATAAATTTCAAATCTTAAAAACGCGTATATCGTGATTGCCAGTAATCGTCGATTAATATTCTCAATTTGGTTTAATCACTGGCGAAGTTAATGTGTTACTTATTCGTTTAAATAATATATAATTCAATTTTGTACTTCACTTTTCTTGTGTTACTAATAATTTATTTTCTACATTAATAACATGAGTTTTTGGGAAAAAAGCGTACATATTGGCCAAGCGTGGATTTGTATCATTTACGCTTTCTCTGTTTTTTATTTCTTTAATTCTTTATATACAATTATTTATAATAAGTTAATATTTTTTATGTGGGATAAATAGCGATATAATTTGTATACTTGTTTTAGTCATTTTTACATTTATTATTTATACAATTATATAAATTATAAATAAAGAGATACGATAGTGTCTCGCGTCTAGTGCGCAAAGGGATACGCGAGATAAAATTTAATCTAATAGATACGAGATAAGCCGCTAACGCGTTTTGTCAGCTATAGCTGTAAGGAAAAAAAGAGACAGCCCGCATCATCATATGTTTGCGCTCTTCTGCTGCCCGACTGTGCCCGACGCTGCCCGAGCCACCCGGCCCGAGCACGCCCGAGCGTCGAGCCGGCGGCGGGCGCGCTATCCCCTCCAACGCGCTGGCTGCGGGCAAAAGCATCGCAGTTCGCATCACTGAAGGAAAGTCTTGTAAAATTAGACATTCAGCAAGCTTTATCTAATTTCTATTTATGACAGTTTCCTCAGGTTTTTTCTCATATACAAGAGACTATACAGATGCTTTCCGCACGGATTGCAGCGCATCCTGGGGAGATCAGACACACGTCTGGTGGACAAGTGAGGTAAAATCTGAACGTGTAATTCTCAGAATTAACAGCAGCAGAACACGTATTAATACTTTTCGTGAGTAAAGAATCATCTAAAGTTTTTCTTTTCCGTATTAACAATTCTACTGCAATTGCACATGTAAACAGGAACTCATTACAGTCTCCGCAGGGGTAAGGTAAGAAACTTACACCTCTTTGCATCCTATATTGGTTCGGAAGATAGTTATATCGCAGACAGCGAATTTAAAATTACCTCGACAGAGTCAGAATGGACATAGGTGCTTCGGAATGTAGGGAGATTTTGAGTGTTTTGGGCCTTTTTTGATATGGCACCAGATTACTAAATATATCTTTTGCTCATAGTTTCCGAATTCCCTTTCGGGTGGCTTATGCTTTTATAGTAGATCGAAGTTTATCTTACATTTATAAATGCCTTCCTGCTTCTATTATTACAGTTATTAAGAAACAATCCATAGAAGTAGCCCTAACCTTTTTTCCAATGGGGACTGTATCCCAATAGTCTAAACCTTCCAGGATTTGGTGGAAATATTTTGTAAAGCGCTTGTTAGACGCGTTTTGGCCTGACAGAGCGTCAGTGTTAGATGTTCCTAGCAGATCATCGGCTTAAAACTATCTCATCATAGGAACCTTGAATTTATATCGGTTATAAGCCCTTGGGTAAAAAAAAAAAAAAAGCTAATGCAAATTAGGGCAGGGAATTGAATAAAGCGGGGTTTTTTGCAAACGAGTTGCTGCTCTTAAGTCAAGATATGTGTTTGCTCAGAGAATACAATTTCATTTATAAACGCCCCAATATACAAATTGGAGATCCATTTATTATATAAAATCCCAGATCGGGTAAAAAATTTCTAGAATCAATCGAAACCAGTCTTATATGTCCTTCCCGAGACTTAAAGATTACCCATCATATAGTATCCATATTACATAATTACATTACGGTACTGATAAACATATTTACTTCGAGAGTCCGCTTTGTCTAGCGTATATTAAACGGGTTCGAACAGCTTTGTCACAAACGATCAGTAGATAAATCATACAATCGCTTTAAGAACAAAATCGATACTTTATTTTCTTTTATTACATTTAGCGTGTCATGTTTCAGTTATATGCCTAATTACTAGTATTGACGAAGTTCGTCAAACGGCAGGATAATTTGCCTACCCTAGCGAGTTTTTTCATAACCGCTCTTTCTTATCAGCGGAAAATGTAACAAAAACGGTTATTATAAATAACCTTTAATATAATATTTGTCTTAGTTTATATTTAACGCAGCTGTTGTTTGCTTAACAGGTTCTAGGAAGATAAGCTAAAGCTTATGTATATTTTAGGTTTCAGTGCCTACAATTTCTCTTCATGTGTATCTATAATGAAGATAAACTATGACTTTATTTGGATTTTAGGCTTCAAAGCTTACAATTTCCTTTTATACGTATCTACGTTTTTATTTCAATACTCAATTAATGTTAATCGAGTAATCTATGAGATACAAATCTTCATAGCTTTAAACAGCTACATCTATTCTACTCGGACGAAAGGGAGGAGCATAATCGTATGATCAAACAAACTCCAGTGAAGTTCGATCATGATTATGTGACTCCTTTCGTCCGAGTAGGTCTTTCCCACCCTTCACTGTTAAACTAATAAGGTCAAATTACTCTATTTTAGGGCGTTTTTTTTTAGCTATTCCAGATATGGCGCCACTGCTCCTACTTATCAGTTCGTTAACTTGATTGGAGCAGAATTAATATAGCTAAACTAAGGGAGTTGAAATGACTCTCCTTGATGTTAAGATGGTTAATTTTGGCACACATGGTGGTTGAAAAGTGGCACTATGTTGTTTGGGTCAAGGTATAGGTTTATTTTTCGTTCTTTAACAGTGTTTACCCCACAGGAAGACGAATCTTCACTGTGCCCAACAGAAGGATTTGTATCATCTTTAAACAATGAGGTGACGGGCGACGCGCGCGCTGAGGGCTCTCTCAGTCCCTAGTGACTTTTTATTTTGGAGGGAGCTTTAAACTGCTTGTTGTTAAGGACTGGATGAGAACACAACTACATCTATTCTACTCGGACGAAAGGAGTCACATAATCATGATCGAACTTCACTGGAGTTCGTTTGATCATACGATTAAATTCGATAGGTTTAGAGAGAATTTAAAGTTATGTTAAAAAAATTATGTAGCGTAAAATTATTGAGAATAGCTAAATTTAAGGAGGCGTGTTAAGAATTGAGTAAATTTAGCTTATTGTTAGTCATATAAGTACATGTATGTATATGTCTGAGCGACACTGAGGGAGCACGCAACGAGCACGCAACGAGCACGTAAGCATAGATGGGTACAAGGTATAGCGTCCGCAAGAAGAACACCGCACAAGTGACGCGCGGTGCGAGCATTCTCAGAAAGATACGAGACTCTCTCGAGGTCGACACGCGGTCGAGCGCTCCAGCGTATCATATACAGTGTATAAATGTATATAGTGTATTGATTATAGACTCGTTAATTCTCATCGTTTAATTGACTTTACCCAAAACTTACCACTCCACGCATCATTAAACTTTACAATAATAATTACTATTTGTGTTTTATGTACAGTGCTGCGTTATATTCCGTTAGCAGAAGTTTTCACGCAGAGTAGAGTAGCACGAAGCAGTTTTTTAAAAAAAGAAATAAGGCTTTAAATTCCTTTTCAAGTATTTTACCATATGTATTATATATTTTATATGTTGACAAAAATATAAATAAAAGCATTTTTATAACTAAAAAAAAATTTGTATTTTAAAAACTTTCTAATATAATAAGATACTTTTTGTTATAGGGTGAAGTACCTATATGTATGGAGATACATAAAATAAGAAAAAGCTTCATATAAACAAATGTTTGCAATGATTTCATATTTAAAATATATAATAACAGTCGTTCTTTATCGACCTAACTGGCCAAAAAATTTAATATATTTCACTCACAACGTTTCGACCGTAACTCGGTTCTTTTCAAGTGAGAATTACAAAATCAATTAACGCATCCGCATACATAACGTCTAAAACGTTGCTGACATCGTGCCTTAACTACGTCATACGAACGTAAAGCTAAAAAATTAAAAAAGTCAAAAAGAAAAGATGTCATAGAAAAAATTAGTTAATCACAAGTCAAAAGTTAAAAATAAAAATAAACTAATAATAAATTTAATTAAAAAGGCTTACAAATCATGAGCGTCGAGAAAAAATATATAAGAGGTGTAGCATGAAAAGGGAAACGTCGCAGGCCATATCGGAGAACACATCCCGACAGTACAACAGTCAAAGTCACAATGAAAATAAAAGCCAAAAGACAAAGAGTGTTCCCAAATAAAAACGAACAGAACCAAAAACAAAAAGTGCAAACTAAGTGGCACTAATAACACGTTCGTAACTTCCAGGTAGATTTTCAGTGTCTTTTTGAAGATTGATTGTGCAATCATATTTTTTGATAAAAAACATTTCGGAGATTTCTCTTTTTTTAAGATGTCTCTTCTTATATAAAATCTCAGGTTGATGTCAATTAAAATTATGATTGTAAGTGAGACGGTGCTTACTGACAACAGAATGATTGTCAACATTCTTTCTGATACCACGGAAATGTTCATTAATACGTGTCTCTAAGTGCCTCTTAGTTTGTCCAATGTATGTAGCATTACAATTTGCACAATCATTCTTATATACCAACTCAGTCTGCTTAAGATCTTGTAGCTTATCTTTTCCTTTTCTAATAACGCAATCTAATTTCTTCGGAATAGTGAGAAGTACTCTAAATTTAGCGTCACGCATTGTACGGCCAACATCACCGCTAAGACCTTTGACATACGGTATAGTAATAAATTTTAAAGGATCTTGGGTTGCATTGTCACAGTTGGAATTATTACTATTATTATTTCTATTCTGTAATTCGTTAAGTCGGGCATTAATGTACTTATTAACGACTTTTGTTGGATAACAATTATTAGAAAGAATCTTCTTTATTTCGATTATATTAAAATTGTGACAACGTGCGTCAGACAAAAGAATAGTTCGGTCAACAAGATTACGTACAATGTTAACTTTATATTTAAGAGGGTGGTTCGAATAATAGTTTATATATCGTTCTGAGAAAGTGGGTTTTCGATACCAATTTGTAAGTAAAACGTTTCCCTCTCGAATCACTGTAGTGTCAAGAAAACTTAAAGAACAATTATTCTCCAATTCGTATGTAAATTTTAATCTAGAGTGATAACCATTGAAAACATCCAACAACTCATCAATCCCCGACCTAGGAACTATCGCGAAAATGTCATCCACGTATTTAAAAAAAAAAAAATATGAAAACTGAGTAACCGCAAACAATGTGTCTCCAAATCCTCCATAACAATGTCAGCTAATACAGGAGAAAGAGGAAAACCCATCGGACTGCCAAAGATTTGCTCATAAACTTGACCATTGAACGTAAAACTAGTAGAACTTAGAATTAAATCCACAGCTAGCAAGAATTGAGGAAGGCTGAGACTAGTTTTTGTGGAGATGTAATTCCACCTCTTTTCAATAGCTCTAAGTACAAGATCTTTAGGAATATTTGTGAAAAGAGAGGTGACATCCAAAGATATCAAAACAGCATTCTCCCCAATTCTTACGTCTTTAATTAGAAGATTCTTTCTAATAATTGTTATCCAACAAAAGTCGTTACTAAGTACATTAATGCCCGACTTAACGAATTACAGAATAGAAATAATAATAGTAATGATTCTAACTGTGACAATGCAACCCAAGATCCTTTAAAATTTATTACTATACCGTATGTCACACACAAAGGTCTCAGCGGTGATGTTGGCCGTACAATGCGTGACGCTAAATTTAGAGTACTTCTCACTATTCCGAAGGAGTTAGATTGCGTTATTAGAAAAGGAAAAGATAAGCTACAAGATCTTAAGCAGACTGAGTTGGTAAACATTCCCGTGGTATCAGAAAGAATGTCGACAATCATTCTGTTGTCAGTAAGCACCGTCTCACTTACAATCATAATTTTAATTGACATCAACCTGAGATTTTATATAAGAAGAGACATCTTAAGAAAAGAGAAATCTCCGAAATGTTTTTTATCAAAAAATATGATTGCACAATCAATCTTCAAAAAGACACTGAAAATCTACCTGGAAGTTACGAACGTGTTATTAGTGCCACTTAGTTTGCACTTTTCGTTTTTGGTTCTGTTCGTTTTTATTTGGGAACACTCTTTGTCTTTTGGCTTTTATTCTCATTGTGACTTTGACTGTTGTACTGTCGGGATGTGTTCTCCGATATGGCCTGCGACGTTTCTCTTTTTACGCTACACCTCTTATATATTTTTTCTCGACGCTCATGATTTGTAAGCCTTTTTAATTAAATTTATTATTAGTTTGTTTTTATTTTTAACTTTTGACTTGTGATTAACTAATTTTTTCTATGACATCTTTTTTTTTGACTTTTTTAATTTTTTAGCTTTACGTTCGTATGACGTAGTTAGGGCACAATGTCAGCGACGTTTTAGACGTTATGTATGCGGATGCGTTAATTGATTTTGTAATTCTCACTTGAAAAGGACCGAGTTAAGGTCGAAACGTTGTGAGTAAAATATATTGAATTTTTTGGCCAGTCAGGTCGATAAAGAACGACTGTTATTATTTTTAATTTATTTACTGGCGAAGGAAGACACTGTTTTGTTTTTAAAATATATATTGTAAAGTTATACATAAATATATAATATATATTACTTAACAATATTGTATTTTAGACCAAAGCATTGTATTTCCGTCCATAATACAAGTATTTATATTTTATATTCCTTGCAAAATATAAAATTATTGCAAACATTTGTTTACATTTAGCATTTTTTTATTTTATGTCTCTATATGCTTCTGATATGTATATTCCATAAACAAAAATAATTTTATGTTTTATTGCTTGATGATTGCAGCATTAATACATTTTTGCAAATTTATTACATTGCAATGTTGCTGTGATGTTTTGTTGCAATCTTCCTAAAGGCGGACATTTTAGCGTTACTGCAAGGTTGCAGTAAGATTGCAGCAACAGTTAGCACTGAACCACAATATTGCACCGTTGCGGCGAAAGATTGCTGCAACATGGATGCAATATTTGTGGGCTGTATGGGATAGTATCGGTTAATACAGATGGAACATCTGGGCAAGAGCGGATTTATGAGAACATCCCACACTTATGTCGACTCAAGGAGACATGATTTTGATAAAATCATGATTGTACATCACGCCTAACCGTAAGACATTACGAACCAGAAATTTATAATCAGGCATGACTATCAATACGAATCTTCATTTTTCAAATATGCGGTTCTTGATGACCATCTTATGGCAACAATTTTAATCGTTCTAACGCCGATATAGCGAGATCATAATTTCCGATAAAATAAGGTATATGAGCAAGATAATGATATTTTCGGTTAATTTTAATTTTTATTTAATTATGAATGCGAATCTTTGTTGTTCAAATGTGCGGATTTGATGACCATAATTGCCGATAAAATAAAGTAGGTATATGAGCAAGATTATGATATTTTTGGTTAATTTTTATTGAATTTAATGTACACTAAGGAAGACCACATTTAGGGTCGAAACGTTTGTATATTTTATTGTTTTTAATATATACATGACTTTAGCAATAACAACCAGCTTTGTTTGCCAGCTCTCTCAATTTGTTTAGAGTAAATAAACCAAAATCAACATCTATCTGAATTATGCGATAAACGCAGTAAAGCTTATCACAATAAAAAAAGTGTGCAAGTCGAAACTTGCACATTGCTTCCCAGTTTTTAAGTATGCAAATTAAGAAATTGCACATTATTTCGCTCATAAAGCTTCCTCTATGAGAAAGCCAAAATTAATATAAATACTATAATAATTATGCATGAAATAAAATACAAGTTTTCTCATAAGAGAAAGTTTTATGAGAAATAATAAGCAATTTCCTAATTTGCATACTTTTTTAAATGGAACCCTCTATATTGTAGTATATTGTTTGAAAGAATATAAAATAGGGAAAATTTTGGCGCAAACCACAGGTTAATATATTGATCCGTTCGGGAGTTATTTTGGGTCAAAAATTGGCTTTTTCGAACGACCCTAAACAACTCCCAAACGGATCAATATATCAACCTCTAGTTTGCGCCAAAATTTTTCTTTTTTTATGCCTTTTTAAACAATATATTACAATATGGGGGGTTTCATTAAAAATTTTTGAGTTAAAGTCCCCCTGGGACACTGAAAAATTATAAGCGGAAAATTATAAGTAATTATATGCTAATAATTTTGCAAATTCTTTATAGAAGAAACTTTATAAGCAAAAAAATAATGAGGAAGCAATGTACAATTTTCTAATTTGCTTTTTACAATAAACTAAAGCAATAATTATTTAAGTTCAGAAAACATACTTATTTTATATTGCATTTACATTGTTGAGTTGGAAATAATAAAACATATTGATGAAATGTTACTGTTGGTTGGTATTTGTTGGGAGCCATCTGTATCGCTCAATATTTTATTACAAACTAATTAAATTTGCACAATTAATTAATTGAATATTTTTATTGTATCGTATAGAAGAGTGTCAATAATATTGTATATACATACATACCTATATACAATAATATTGGCCGTGTAGAAGCCGCTTAAAAAAACAAATTAATTGAGAATCGTACAAATGATCGCACGATTCGAGATCGCGTTATATTGCCTGCAAGTCAAGATTAATAAAACTAAAATTAATGTTGATATATTTTGAAGACGTGTTTCATACAAAACACACATAAATTTTAAATAACATGATCGAAGAAAAGAAGGGTAATGAGGATGTAGAACCAGTAGAAAGGTTAGTATCTGATTTAGCATCCAATTCGAATTCTTTCAAGAGTCTCATTACACCTCAGGTACTGGTAAGATTTATATATATTTTGATACAATTGCATAATAAATATACACAAAAAGAATAATTTTTTTTAAACTTAAAAGAAAAAATATCCTTTCTCATACCTTTTGTTTATACTAAACACAATATTGACTTTTAAAATAGTGTATAATAATTTTGATAAATTTGAGGTTAAAATTATAAAAGAAAGTTATTTTAATTTATTTCACTATGTCACAATTGCGATAGAATAATGTGTTAGAGAAGTGTTATTCTACTTAAAATTAAAATTCTTTTTGTAAAAAATTTATTGTAAAGATTAAAGTCACTAAAATTTTTATGATTAAATATTTACCACTCAGAAAAGTTGTGTAAATTAAATTATTGATGATCACAGTTAGTTTGATAATGTATTAATTGTTTATTGAAACTTAATAATCTTTTACTGGACATAAATTTAATATAGAAAATGACAAATTCTAAATTGCATACCAATTGATATGTCAAATGACAAGATGCAATACAAATATTTATTTATCGAAATTTATAATTTAATTTCTCAAATTCAAATAATTGAGTACGAATTTAACATTAAAATTGACATATATATAGATATAATGGTTTGACGTTAGTAGATTGTTCTCGTGGGCTTAATTTATAATTTATATTATAAATTATATAATACATAAATATATAATTTATATAATAGCTTAATTTATAATATAATCTGACCGCAATGTAATATAAATCCATATTTTATTATCTATAAAATTTTGATTGGTTTACTCTTTACAAAATTCTTTTAAGAGTTAAATATTTTAACAATTCTATTTAATTTTAGACAAAATGACATTTTTAAGCATATTATGTACAGTGTGAGTGTAACATTATAATTATGTCTCAAAAATATCTTTATATACTTTTTATAAGTTAAATTTTCAATTTTTTATAAAATTTTAACGTGTTAAAGTATTTTTTAGATTAAAATCATATTCAATAAAAAAATTATACATAAGAATTGATTATTTTCTTATTATTTAGTTTTGCTTTGTTGAAATGTGTTATTGTTGGTTTTTACAATAAATCATAGCCATGTTTAAAGAATCTAAATTTGTAAAAATAAAACTTATGCCATGAATCTACATAATGGAGGAATTTAAAAGTGCAAACGATTAAAAGGAGAGAAGAGGAATCTGTCAACTATCTGAGGAATCTAATCAGCTGCTTAAGATATACGGGGCGCTTTTTCAAGATCTATTGGAAGATTATTTTTGCACTCTTCTGGGCGCTTTTTCTTTTACCGTTCCCCTTGATTTATGATTATTCGGTAATCTGTTTCTATTTTCTGTATATTTTAATTTCTTTAATTTTTAATTTAAATTTTCTAAGATTTTCTAGAATTTTCCATAAAAATAACCAGTCTATCCCTAGATTTTATCTCTACTGCTTTCAATGATATAAACACAGCCTTCTATATATTATACCTAAACTGTCAATATAGGCTTTGCAAATAAAGCATCAAAATGGGAAGACAGGGGGAAGAGTGGAGGAAAAGCGGCCATCTTTGAAAGGATCAGCTAATGTCACAGGTATTACAAAAAATATATATGTGTAGTCCTTTCAAAGATGGCGGATGGTATCTTTTGGCTTCAGCACAACCTGTACTAAACTATAGCAATTTAGCAGTCTAGGTAATATATAGAAGTCTGTGGATATAAATCAACATATTTCTTCTACTTTTCTAATTTCTTATAATTATAAGGTCTGAATCCTAGTTTGCGGCCTTTGTTGGAAAAAGAAAGAAAAGGAAAAAGACACAATTAGATATAGTTTATATATTTTGTCATAACAATATATAATTTAATGACTATTGTAGGAAGTTAAGTGCGCATATGTAGTATTGCTGATGGGTGGTTACTGGGTGACCGATTGCTTCCCAATGGCAGTGACATCGCTCATCCCTGTAGTCATGTTCCCGGCTTTGGGTATACTCAGCACGGCGGATACATGCGCTTGTTACATGAACGACACAATAATGGTGTTCATCGGCGGTCTGATCCTCGCTATTGCCATCGAGCACAGCAATCTCCACCTTAGGATCGCCCTCGGAGTTATGAAGATGGTTGGCTGTAGCCATGCGAGATTGCTCGGTGGTCTGTGCGTGGTCACGACCTTTATATCCATGTGGGTGTCAAATACCGCAGCTACTGCTATGATGGTGCCCATAATATTTGCTGTTTTACGCGAGTTGGAACAAGTATAAATTATTCTTCTAGTTTAGTATTTAATAATATCATACTTATATAATTGCACACACGCATAATCAGAATAAACAAATGTAATATACATATACAACTATTTTTACTTTATATTACTCAAATGTTATAACTATTTTTCCTCAATTACTTAAATCAGTTGTTTTTTATTTTAAAAATATTTTATATAAATATTTTATAGTCGTATACAGGGAAAATATAAACATATGCAACGATTTTTTATAGTATGCCTTTTCTATAAAATATGTCACTGATATTTTGTTAAATTGAAATTATATATTAAACAATTAATAGTCTACAAAGTATTTTATATTTTATTGATACATTTTATATGAAATAAAATCTCATAAAATATTAATTTTTCCGTGATCTTACTTTAATATTTGTGTATGCAGAATAATGAGATTAATTGATGTAAAAAATACATAATTGCATTTTCAAAAATATTCAAATTATTTTAAATTATGTACGTTAGCACTTTCAAAACTCTCCATAGTATTTTGCAACATTTTTTTTCCAGAAATAAGAAAAATTGATTCATTAAGGTCACGGAGCAAAAGCGTGAAATCAGTAAATGTATTGTATATGATATACATTTACTCGTTAATGTATGCATCTACTAGTCAATGTATACATTTACTAAATTTTACAATTCAAATATCTTTTAACAAACAACATTATTGTCAAAATTATACAGATTGGGTTGGGTTAGGTCAGTTTTTTCTTGCGGGGTGCGGGGCTGCGCCCCCACTCCATTACCCCACTGCATGCGTTAGGTACTTATTATAAGTTAGAGTCCTAATAAGTGTATACATTTACATGTAAATTTCACGCTTTTACTGTAACAGATACCTACACTAAAATGGATAATTTTGCATTAGTCGATATGTTGCTACGTTTAAAATATAACGATCTATTTTTAAATTACAGGTATCCTCCTTTTCGAAAGTTCGCTTTACGCTACTTTACTTTTACGAAAGATCCATATTAGTACCTGTTTTTGCTAACCAAAAGAAAGAGAATTTTTGTTTTCACAAAAAATTTTTTTCCTATATATGTATAAAATTAATTATAGTAATTGCTTCTTCGCTTTACACCCGCTTACAAAAGTTTTATAAGAACGCTCTACTTTCGGATAGCAAGGAAAACCTGTATTAGAAATTAGAAAATTTCAATTACAGTAAAAATTCATTTACATCCAAAAATCATGTACAAATGTATACCTATTAAATTGGTATAATTATGCATTATAAGGGACCCCCTTCCGATGTCCTTGTCTTTGACATATATTATAGAGATCACTCTCCTGAGTAACTTTCAAAAAGTTTTAGCCGTGACTCGAGGTTTATTAAAAAGATATTAACAAAATTTATTAATATAAATATTTAAATAATGCTTTCGGTTTTGAAAGCACTAGTTCGTTGATCTGACGATGTTGAAATCCATGTGGAACCGTACATAGACCTCGTTTCGCTCTGTAAGCAGGGGTGGAGTAGGGTGGGGTGGACTTTGCTTCGCGTAGAAAGTTGATAATCCGAACAGTACAATAATAGACTGTGGGTTTTTTTTTTTGAAGAACTTCCTAAACTGATGCACATTAGTGCAATAAGTTAGAGTAAGAAAAGTATATTTTGTTTCACTCTAACTTAACTTATAGCACCAATGTGCACTAGTTCAGGAAGTTCTTCGAAAAAAAAAGAAACAGACGGCTTGTTTTGCCCTGTAAGCAGGGGTGGGATGAGGTGAACCTTGCTTCGAGTGAAAAGTTAAAAACCCGTTCAATGACAAACCACATATTTAAACGTAAATATAAATATTGTGAACGTATATGTAAATTTTTTTAAATAATGGTAACTTTATAGCCTCTTAATGAAAACAATAATAAAAGTGTTAAGTGCTAAATAAAATTTTTGTTTCATACACAGAGAAAATATTGTAGTAAAAACTACGATAATATTTTATTTTATTTTACAATTTTTTTTGTAAAGTTTGACTATACTGGCTTTGTAGTATGAATTACTATGTAACTAGTAAATTTCACGTACTTACTGAACAAATGATATACGAATTATTACATATTACAATAAAAATTATGCTGTTGAGAAAGTATGAACCTGTAACATACTTCTCGCCTATAAAAGTGTTAATGAATGTTTATGAATATAAGAGCGTTACCACCTGAAAATTATTTTCAATAATTTTATCTAAATTTAAGAAATTTCTATTGTGCAAATTATTTTGTTGCACACTTTCTCTTTCGGATTTGTCTCCAATTGGAATCTGTTTAAATATCTCTTTGTAATAATTACTTGATTCCTCCATTATTCAATTTCACACACGGAAGCTTTGATGTCTTATAAGTAATAAATAAAATTATTACTTATAAGATACTGACATGACAGTGAGACAGGAGCCTTCTTCATCTGCTTTCATGCGTATTGAACAGTTGATATGAGCTGACAAAACAGTTCGAAATAAGCTATGTTCCAGATATTCACGTCAGAATATAATATATTACTAAACAAGTATTGTAATGTTTTACGCGTGTATTTGAAATCAGACGATGGGCATATTAAAAATTACAAGTGTAAATAGCAATACTATTGTAATCCAATGAGTTGTTCTTCAAACGTACGATACTAATAATGGAATTTTTGTTATAAACGTAGTATAATGTACTATTTACAGATTAAAAGCAATGAATAAAAATGCAAAATTTCTTCATTATTATACTAATATTTGTTTATGTCATATTATACGATAAGACATTCAAGTAATCAGTAATACCCAGTTGCCCATCTACGCAGACGGTGAACTATTTCTCGCTGAACAAAGCATATAGCTAGATAACTTGTTATTAGTAATGTTAATATAAAAATGTTTTGCTGTACCAAAATAGATTTGAAATCATTAGAAAGCAGAAAATAATTTTAAGCAAAGAATATTAATGCCAGACATATGTACATGTTACGGGCAAAGTCCGCATGGTGGGCAGTATCGGCATTGCCCGGGCCATGTCAGCATTGCACAACACGACTGGGCAAAGCCCGCAAAAATGGTTTCTTAGCGGACATGGCCCGGGTTGATAACACTGCCCATCCAGCGGTGGCAATGTCAGCAACTATTATCACATTGCGGACTTTGCTCGGTTCCAAGTGGGCAATGTCGACATTGCTAAATCTCCGTGGGCTAAGCTGCGCTAAATGAACAAAGTCCGTAGTAGTCTAGGTATTCTCAATTTTTGAGGACAGATACTTATGTAATAAAATTATTAGGTGCAAATTTTTAACATTATTTATTACACAATATAGATCAAAAACTGAATACACAGTTATAGTTTTTTTTTTTTAATGAATACTTATTAAATTATTATTTAGTATACTGCAAATATAGAAAAAATTAAATCATTACTAATTGTACATAACTTGAAAACAATTAATTATTTTTATTTTAAATTTTTGATTGTTTGCAAACATTTCTCATTCTAGTCAGTTCTAGTCAAGTTTCTTTATATTTTTATTTTTATTTTAGTAGATAGGATAGGAGAGTTCTAAATTTTCTGTAGGCGAGGGGTAAGCGGGGCAGGGGGGTTCCACGTAGTACCTAGAGGGACTCATAGATGGCGTTCGCGACCAAGATCACGGTCGATAATATCGATCGAGGTCACGCGATCTCTTTTACCATCTAAACTAGTGAAGTGGTTTTTTTTAACCATCCGAATTAGTCCGATGGTACATACGATTGCTAACTGTACGTAGATAACATACCGAACAAGATTTAATAAGTTGTTTATCGATTATACATATCGACCGCGATGTTAGTTGCAAGCGTGCCCTATGAGGTGTTCTCTATGCCCGGTGGTGGGGGGTGTGGGGGCCCGTGGGGCAAGATACCGGAGGGGGATCGTGCAATTGCGTTGATAGGTCTGCGTTTGAAAGGGAGGGGGAGGGGGAATTTAGGCGCGCTTGTCGGGACATAATGTAATATTTAAAATAACCTAAGGGTGATCGGCTATAATTTATGACATCGACAATAAATTATCGTGACGTCGATTTGTCTTTTTTTCTTTTCTTCTTTCTGTGGAGATCCCTTTGTCGAGGGCTTCGTGTTCGAACATGTTTCACGACGCCATTTTGGAGTTGTTAGGTCACGTACTACGTTTTTTTTCTCTCGCTCGACTCATTTCCCTTCGCGTTCTCGAACCATCTTTCCTCCTCCTCGGTATTTTAATATTTTAATATTTTAAATAATTTAACCATTTTATTAGTTCCTTAAATTTATAGTTTAAGAAAGAGATATTATCGCAACGTATAATTTAAACAAGGAATAGAGGAGAAGAAGGTGGAAGGAGAAAATAATTTAAAATTGTTTACCGTGTTATTGTACATTTATTTATTCATTATATCCCCATTTAAACAAGGGATTATATCACTCACATACATCAATAGGTCTCTCCCACAAGGCATTATACAAAATTTTATCTATAGCATACGCTATTAGTTCACATTCTAAAATTGAATTTTTATCACAAACGCTGCGCAAGATTTTAGCGGCGTCATATTTTTCGGAAATATGATATTTTATTAAGATCTTTGCACATTCTCTACATTTATCATCTACCTCTCTCGCTTGCGGTGCTAGCTCGACGTATACAATATCGAGACACTGTTCGAGCTCAAATAGAAACAGTACGGTTGACGGCTTCATGTACAAGCATGTGTCGCGTAACGTAAGTTTCACATTATTTTCACCGCGCATTTTAACGAGTTCCATTTTTAGTTCTTGTATAGACAGCGATGAAAATGTGGTTGACTCTATAAGTTTTTCGATGTCCGTGCGTCTTTCCATGATCGTTGTCCATGTTCCATAGGGCATCGCGATTCGGTTTCCTCGGTTGTCGCCAAGGATCAATTCCACAAAAGAACTGTGTGGAGGTCTCACGCTGATCCCAATTTCCAAATACTTATAAGCAGTTGGTGTCAATGCGAATCGTCTGCTCAAGATACGTGGCGTATAACAAGGTTTCGATTTATCGAGAAAACTGTAGAAAAAGAATAAAATAGATAAATGATTTATGGAAAAATAGGTTTTGGAAAAATATATGCAAAGTAATACTTACGTATTACTCTGGTTCGATGGAGTTTCACAAGGAATCGGCACGTAATAATTCATACTTGTGCTGCTTCCCACAGAGGAGTACATCGCTGTTGGTTACAAGATTCAAACTGCTTCCACACGGGTGACTGATGCAAGACTGAACATGTAAGGATCGCGTATGATTCTTCGATGTAACAAAATTATATAAGGGGAGGAAAGGGATTATTCCCCTTCCTTCAGCATTTCAAGCACCAATGTCAGCGCTGCTTACGTAGAAGTTATTAAAAAATTATATATATATATATATAAGAAATGGAAAAAAGTTAACGTTAAAAAAAACGCAAAGAAAGCCAACGCATCTTTCAAATATTTGTTAACCACTAACAACTAATGGGGAAAGGAAAAAGAAAATGAAACATTGTAAAGTTTATATAATTTATTTACTTATTTATTTTTTAAAAAATTTCAACTCTTTCTGGCGTGACCACCAGTTAAATAATTTTAATACATTTTGTAATGCGCAATTCTTAACATGGTTTCCACATCGCATAGTATTAGTATCATCTAGATTATTTAAAGATTCGATATCTTCATAATCCGCATCCAGAGTCTCGACGATTAGGTTTTTTCTCGCATAATTTTCAAGCAGATCCACCAACCATTCTAGTTTCTGGCATCCCTTGACATACACCAGAGTCGGTGGCGTCTCGTCGTCATCGTCATCCTCTTCTGGACCAAGCACGGCCGATGTAATTATGCGTTCAGCCATGCTGTACGGTACGTTTCCGTCTTCCCATTGTAATCCATGGTGATTTCTAATCAACCAGGAAGCACACGACTTGTCGGATTTTGTGAGGAGACTCCACGGCATGGGGTGTGTAAAAATGTAATGCGCCAGAACGACCCCCTTTCGCAACACCGCCACCTCCTTCACGACAAATTTCATCCCGACGGTGAATCCTTGCAGATCGACAAACGTTGGCACGATCATGATGCAACGAAGGAGCGATCTGTACTGTACCTAATCGCGATTCATCTTCCTCTCTTATATCGGAATATTTGCAGATAATGCAATTTACGTGATCTTGCGCACTACGTTCGACAACGGGCTGTATTCGATTATGCGATCATGCAAAATGAGACAATAGGCGGTAGTATTCGCGGGTACATTCTCTTTGCAGTCAAATTCTATTCGCACATCCACGGTGGCGCTTTTGACGGACTCGTTCTGTCGCGAGCAATCAATGACCACAAAAGGTCCATGCGTCAGGAATGTGACCACGGTGCACAACGTTTCGTAACAATCGATTCCGTAATAAGCTTTACGGAAACGTGCATACATATCAAAAAGGATGGCGTATCGTTTTTTGTCAATGTCTAGATTCATATCGTCGTATGGATAAAATTCAGAGTTTAGATAAAGTTTCACGTTGGTCAAGTTACAGTGGTCAAATCGACTAGCATCTCGAGACATAACATTCTTTCGGCCAGTTTGGAGAGCAAAGATGACATATCGCGGTTTTTCTAGCTGAGTCGCAGTTTTGACGGCCCATGAATGCTTTGTTGTGCTCTGCAGCAGGGGATACTCGTACAGATCCCAAGAACGGAAACTTATACTCAGGTAACGCCCGTTTTCCAAGGCGCGCAGCATCGATAGCTTGTTGACCTCGTTTAACGTAACATGAGGCATTCGCCACTGTACTTTAAACAATTCGACTTCCGGCTCCGTCGTCGGATTTCCCACAATGGTATTATTGTCGCTACGCGCTCGTATCAAAATTAATTCGTGACGAGCGTTAACAACCACGCGTTTGTAATCTTCGCAAAAGCCCAGCAACATCTTGAGCGGTACGCAAAAGTTGAAATATCCTTCCGGTATGTTTGATGCAATGTCCCATCCAGCGTTCCGCATGATCGAAGCATTGTCGTACGTTAGCGATACATAGTTCTTGATAGTACTGGTTATTCCAACGTTTCTGCTGCGATCAATCTCCACGCCGTTGAGTTCATATCGAATTTCATCAAACATGAACGCTACACAATTATTTACAAACGTTGCCTGCGACTCGTCGTTCCTTTTCTTTATCCTCAATATTCCTTCAACGTAGAGAAAACTTTCACACGGCAACGTATACAGATCCTGCTGTTGTATGGGTATTCGTATCTCGTCGCTATGCTCAAACGTTGTGTTGGCGTACGGGTTGTACGTGTGAGTCTCGATCTTGACGATGCGATCGTCAAAGACCGGCTCGCCTCCGACCTTAAGGATATCGATCATGTTTTCTCAGATATTTCGCACCGCGAATCCCAAAGATTGCAAAAATTCAACGTTCGATGCTCTTAACTTCTTCGTGTTTGTAGCGCAGCCTGACAACGATAATGATGGTGATGGTGATGGTGATGATTGAATGATATCGTTGGTCACTACCGTAGTGTAGATAGTCTTATCTCTTGCGTGCTCTGAGTCGTTCAATACGAGCATCTCATATGTCGCGCACACTCACACGCGCGTTATCGCTGCTGCCGTCGTACGTGTAATCTCACGGTGATCTCCTCTCCTCGAAAATCAAGCAATTGTCCGTCTTGATCCACGACGCGTATCGTTAGCTCCGTAATGCTCCGCGCGATGATCGGTAGATAAATAATCTGCGCCGGCGTTTCCGATATCTTATATCCTGGTGGCACGTTCGGAGAAAATTCATGTATCGTATGAACACGTTTACCGTTGCTGTACGCACCCGCGGTCACGTTACACTCTATGCGGATTATGTTTATGTTAATGATATTAATCGGTTGATCGGATTGATGCCATTTTCCCGGTGGCAATATACGCTCCGGCGAGAATCCCAGCAACGATCCAATGTTGTTGGGCTTGCTAAAGTTTACTCTGAAAGCGCAATTGATCTCGCTCTTCATCGTGTTGTAATTAGCACGGAGCACCATCGGGTATTTTACAGTCTCGTCTTCGTCCTCGTAATCGTCCTCGTCCTCGTTGCCGTTTGCGCGAATTTCACTTCTGACGGTCCCCTCTCGCGCGATATCCGCGACCGATGTATGATTATCGCGATTGTTGAAACGACCTACGCGTCGGCCGCGTTGCGGGCGTTTCCGTAAAATTGCGCGTTTCAAAAACTGGTGTATGGCTCGTATCTCGTACGATCCCTCGGGAATCGTAATTTCCGTGTCATCCTCGTCAAAATAGAATTTATTATTCGAGGAATTTACGTTCGGTATCGTGTGATAAGTTTCAAAAACTGTTAGACCGAGCTCGTAGTCGCCGTCGCTCAAATCTACGGCGGGAAAGTAGTGCACCGCGAGGATGCTGCTCTTCCCGGTCAGCGTGAATGTCATAGACATGTCGGGAAAACCGTTCGACTAACACTGAGTCTCCGCGGGCACCGTCAGCTTTTAAATTCGCGCTGATTCATCGATCGTCTGGAGAAATCATAGACACAATTGTCCGCAGATGTTCTCATCATAAGTTTGAAAGGGCGTGTGATTGTACTCAATCTTTGTCACGCTCGGTTCGAAATATCGCACCAACTCCTTCGACGGTCGAAGATTACCGAAACTGTCGAAATACATCACGCGGTTTCCCCTCTTTGCATACGCCACCCAATGAGTACCGGGGCCAGCTGCATCGTCCAAATTTACAATACCGCTCTCGTTTCGTCGTATGCCGTCGATCGGTAACGAGTCACGCATGAAGACACCTCTAAAATACGGAATGCGCATACGCTTTGCCAGTTGTTGCAGTTGTACGTTGGTAGTTGCACTCGTGGGCATATTTAACGTCTCTTTGACGTTTTTTTTTTCCTTTCTTCTTCTTTGACGTCACTCCCTGCCCGCGTTTGTATGGAGCGAGATAAAGTCCACGACCTTCCATGGCGCGATTGTGACGTCGCATCTCTTCTAACTGACGCAACGCGGCTTTGTTATCGTTCACGGCTTTTGCCACTCCCGCCGCCCCGCCAGCCAGAGAACCGAGAACTCCCAGCAACGGTAGAATCGGTAATACACCTCCTCGTTTCGATGCTGGAAGTATCCGTTTTTTCGATGTTCTCTTCTTCTTCTTATTCACGGTTTTCAAACCCATTCCTAACTTTTGCTTGACATTCATGGTCGCCCAGACGGCTGTAGCGGCAGCTCTCTCTCCGAGAGCGGAATCTTTCGCGATGACACGTTCTAGCGCTCTCTTGGCGAGTATCTTGTCCGCCGCGTGTCTGTCGATGAGATCGTTGCTACGCGAATACGCTATATCGTGTTCGCGACACGCCGCGTCTAATGGATTAATACCTTGATCACCTCTGGCTAATCGTTCTTCCAGCCGAGTGCCCGGACCGCAAAACTGATAGCCTGGAATATGCAATTCGATTGGAAGTGCGTTTATCGCGCGGTTTAACAGGCCTCCGCCTATTTTCGTTGGCATTCGTAGCAATTCTTTATCAATGGTGCGGGACCGTCGATGTGCGTTTGCTGCCACGGTTGATTGTAATGTTCGTAACAGCGACGATAGGTCTGAACCTCCAAATCCGCCTTTATATGTTCCTTGTCCCAGACGTAATGAATGTGATCACCGCAAATTTGCAACAGAACAGCTTTGGGCACAAATTGCAACTGTTCGGCGCTCAAATCGCAAATATCGGATGGTCTTGACAACAGGACGAACATCTTTGCTACTGAGCGACTCGCGGTTCCGCGCACCTATAAATAGGCGCTTGATTCAGCCCTCCAGTCGGCAGTGTGAAAAATGAAGTTCGTGCAACAGCCGTTAGCCATACGCGTGACGAATTACGACGACAGATCACGGTCGATGGGGGGCAATGCGGAGAAGCGTAGGCACGGTACGGTGCTACCGACTACTATACGCGCGATCATTTGCGGTCCCTCGAATTGCGGTAAAACCAACGTTCTGATAAGCTTGTTGGAAAGTCCGCACGGTGTACGTTTCGAAAACGTGTACGTGTACTCAAAGTCGCTACAGCAGCCGAAATATCGATATCTAGAAAATTTATTAACATCGATCGATGGAATCGGCTACTTCACGTTCTCCAACAACAGTGACGTCATTCCGCCGAGCGATGCGTGTCCAAACTCGATCTTCGTCTTCGATGACGTGGCATGCGACAAGCAAAACGCGGTGAGAGAGTACTTTTCAATGGGCAGGCATTCGAGCGTTGACTGCTTTTATCTCTGTCAGACCTACGCGAGAATACCCAAACATTTGATACGCGACAACGCGAACCTGTTGATCCTATTCAAACAAGATGGCACCAATCTGAAACACGTGTACAACGATCACGTGAATACCGACATGTCGTACGATGAATTTTGCGCGTTTTGTCGTGAATGTTGGCAGCACGATTACGGATTCGTAGTGATAGACAAGGACAGCTCGCTTAACAATGGTCGATACAGAAAAGGATTTAACGTGTTCGCGATACCGCAAAAGCGGTCAGTCGTTGTCGGTACCTCGTCGAGGTGAAACATTGTAGAGAAAGAGATTAACAGTTTGCTTTTTTTGGCGATAACCACGATCGACATGAGTGATGATATTCGTGAGCGCGAGAAGATTGCGAAAGAGATTGCGAAAACGAGCAAATCGATTCGCAAGAAACTTCGCGAGTTGAAGACCGGTAAGATCGAGAAGGACATTGAGTTGGACACGCACTTTAAGCCTCTCATCGGACCACTGCGAAAGATCGCCGAGAACTCGAGCGCGGTGAAGAAAGAGGAGCCGGAGAGCGTCGCCGAGATCGACACGTTTTCCGAAGATGTGACGCCGAAAAAGAAGAAACGATTATATTTCTCGTCGGATCCGACGCCGCGTAAATCTAGTCAATCGAAAGCTCCACTGGATGTACCACCGATAACCTCTACACCGATAACCTCATCTCCACCGATATCATCTCCACCATACGTAACGGCGAGAAAAGTGCAACCTACAATAAAGTTCGAATTACCCGAAAACGCGCCTGTTTTTGAACTCACGGACGACTCGGAGCTCGCGACGTCCATTCAAAAGGAGTTGGAAACGCCGGAGGGTCGAGAAACGTTGCATAATACCTTGGGTCCGTTAGGTCAAGAGTACATCGGGGCACTTATGAGCGCCAAACCAAAGAGCGATATAGATACCGTGTACGGCGTTTATCTCGGCAACGATGGAATGATGCTCGGCAATAAACGTTTCAAGGTGGACAGCATGGATAACATATATATCGGCGACGTACATTACATTGGCACACCCGGTATTTACGAGTTGATCTTTAAAAACAAGCCTGATAAAAACATTTACACGGAGGAGGATATGCAAAAGTACAAGAATATCCTGTTTGAGACAAGCACTCATAGATTCAATCACGATCCTCTCGGGCGAGTAAAGTCCCACAGGGGGGACAAGTACATGAAGATAATCCAGAAGTT
This sequence comes from Harpagoxenus sublaevis, assembly GCA_030770355.1. Lineage (NCBI taxonomy): Eukaryota > Metazoa > Arthropoda > Insecta > Hymenoptera > Formicidae > Harpagoxenus > Harpagoxenus sublaevis. The sequence goes on along the minus strand of JASTWR010000392.1, from coordinate 5,233 downwards.
GATACCACCTGCGTCCATGAAGAAACGATCTGGAAAGGGATTAATCGCGCCTCGCGCGATGACGCTGACCGACAATAAGATCGATTACGTGCACTGGGACGATCCCAACGAGCTGGTGGATCGTCTACGATTGCTCGACGCTTCGCGCCACGCTGGCAACAATGCCCACGACAACGAGATCATGTCGATCATCGAGGAACTTCGCGAAGCCGGTCTTATTATAAATTGAATCGCGCGGCAGCGAGCTGTTCAATCAACGTTGAAATGCCGATCAACAAATTTGGGGTATTCGAGCAGATCAGAGACGTGCCGAACGCCGTTTCGCACCATCAGTCGAGCGGATTCGTGAGACATTACGTGCGCAATAACGCTCTATGTCTCATCGCTACGGATTTTGACGCAAAGTCGCGCAAGATTCGTAAAGTGGCGCAACCGGAGGCTGATACCGACGCCGTCAACAAACTATACGTGGATTATTACATTAAAAAGTTAAGCAATCAACTGAGTGCGTCAGACGAGAAGCTGACTGCGTACGAGAAGGACGTGCAAGCGTTACGGATTGCGATAAACGAGCTTCGACATTCGATTACCGCTGAATCAGAAACGACAACGGACAACAATGGACAAACGGACCAAGATCGGCTACGAACCACTAACAAGCGGCAACGAACGACCAAAAACGGTTCAGGAACGGCTATCGGAGGGCTGCCGAGCGACTAAAGAACAGCTATCGAGCAGCTATCAAGCGGCTCAAGAACGGCTCAAGAACGGCTATGAACGGCTGACGAATAGCTATAAACGGTCAGCGGATGACAAAGAACGGCTATTGAAGGACAATAAACAAAAATAAACGGCTATTGAAAAAAAGTTGGAGATATAAATCATAATTTCTGCACATATTATTATTATTATTATTATTACGCGCTGACCAATTGTATCGCTAAAAACATGACATTGTCGAAATTCGATGGACGTAAAAATATCGAGAAACAACGACTTGTCGAGGAACTGCATGCTCCGGCGAGAAGAAATTTTCCACGAAGACACGTCATAGTGCGAGGGTACGACGACCTGTGGCAGGCTGACATCGTCGAGATGCGTCCATACTCGCGTTTCAACAAAGGATACCACTATATACTTACCGTCATCGATGTGTTGAGCAAGTACGCGTGGGCCGTGCCACTCAAGAGTAAAGGCGGAAGCGAGACAGCCAACGCTATCGCTAAGATAATTCGAGACAGCAAGAGGTTCCCGAAAAACTTGCAAACCGATATGGGAAAGGAATTTTACAACGCCGACGTACAACGATTCATAAAGAAACACGATATCAATCATTATTCCACATATTCGGTGATGAAGGCATCGGTCGTCGAGCGATTCAATCGCACGTTAAAGAACGACATGTGGAATAATGATTGATATCGTGTTTCTTTATGAATCGTTGTACGTCGGCGTTGTAAAATTCCTTTCCCATATCGGTTTGCAAGTTTTTCGGGAACCTCTTGCTGTCTCGAATTATCTTAGCGATAGCGTTGGCTGTCTCGCTTCCGCCTTTACTCTTGAGTGGCACGGCCCACGCGTACTTGCTCAACACATCGATGACGGTAAGTATATAGTGGTATCCTTTGTTGAAACGCGAGTATGGACGCATCTCGACGATGTCAGCCTGCCACAGGTCGTCGTACCCTCGCACTATGACGTGTCTTCGTGGAAAATTTCTTCTCGCCGGAGCATGCAGTTCCTCGACAAGTCGTTGTTTCTCGATATTTTTACGTCCATCGGATTTCGACAATGTCATGTTTTTAGCGATACGATTGGTCAGCGCGTAATAATAATAATAATAATAATATGTGCAGAAATTATGATTTATATCTCCAACTTTTTTTCAATAGCCGTTTATTTTTGTTTATTGTCCTTCAATAGCCGTTCTTTGTCATCCGCTGACCGTTTATAGCTATTCGTCAGCCGTTCATAGCCGTTCTTGAGCCGTTCTTGAGCCGCTTGATAGCTGCTCGATAGCTGTTCTTTAGTCGCTCGGCAGCCCTCCGATAGCCGTTCCTGAACCGTTTTTGGTCGTTCGTTGCCGCTTGTTAGTGGTTCGTAGCCGATCTTGGTCCGTTTGTCCATTGTTGTCCGTTGTCGTTTCTGATTCAGCGGTAATCGAATGTCGAAGCTCGTTTATCGCAATCCGTAACGCTTGCACGTCCTTCTCGTACGCAGTCAGCTTCTCGTCTGACGCACTCAGTTGATTGCTTAACTTTTTAATGTAATAATCCACGTATAGTTTGTTGACGGCGTCGGTATCAGCCTCCGGTTGCGCCACTTTACGAATCTTGCGCGACTTTGCGTCAAAATCCGTAGCGATGAGACATAGAGCGTTATTGCGCACGTAATGTCTCACGAATCCGCTCGACTGATGGTGCGAAACGGCGTTCGGCACGTCTCTGATCTGCTCGAATACCCCAAATTTGTTGATCGGCATTTCAACGTTGATTGAACAGCTCGCTGCCGCGCGATTCAATTTATAATAAGACCGGCTTCGCGAAGTTCCTCGATGATCGACATGATCTCGTTGTCGTGGGCATTGTTGCCAGCGTGGCGCGAAGCGTCGAGCAATCGTAGACGATCCACCAGCTCGTTGGGATCGTCCCAGTGCACGTAATCGATCTTATTGTCGGTCAGCGTCATCGCGCGAGGCGCGATTAATCCCTTTCCAGATCGTTTCTTCATGGACGCAGGTGGTATCAACTTCTGGATTATCTTCATGTACTTGTCCCCCCTGTGGGACTTTACTCGCCCGAGAGGATCGTGATTGAATCTATGAGTGCTTGTCTCAAACAGGATATTCTTGTACTTTTGCATATCCTCCTCCGTGTAAATGTTTTTATCAGGCTTGTTTTTAAAGATCAACTCGTAAATACCGGGTGTGCCAATGTAATGTACGTCGCCGATATATATGTTATCCATGCTGTCCACCTTGAAACGTTTATTGCCGAGCATCATTCCATCGTTGCCGAGATAAACGCCGTACACGGTATCTATATCGCTCTTTGGTTTGGCGCTCATAAGTGCCCCGATGTACTCTTGACCTAACGGACCCAAGGTATTATGCAACGTTTCTCGACCCTCCGGCGTTTCCAACTCCTTTTGAATGGACGTCGCGAGCTCCGAGTCGTCCGTGAGTTCAAAAACAGGCGCGTTTTCGGGTAATTCGAACTTTATTGTAGTTGCACTTTTCTCGCCGTTACGTATGGTGGAGATGATATCGGTGGAGATGAGGTTATCGGTGTAGAGGTTATCGGTGGTACATCCAGTGGAGCTTTCGATTGACTAGATTTACGCGGCGTCGGATCCGACGAGAAATATAATCGTTTCTTCTTTTTCGGCGTCACATCTTCGGAAAACGTGTCGATCTCGGCGACGCTCTCCGGCTCCTCTTTCTTCACCGCGCTCGAGTTCTCGGCGATCTTTCGCAGTGGTCCGATGAGAGGCTTAAAGTGCGTGTCCAACTCAATGTCCTTCTCGATCTTACCGGTCTTCAACTCGCGAAGTTTCTTGCGAATCGATTTGCTCGTTTTCGCAATCTCTTTCGCAATCTTCTCGCGCTCACGAATATCATCACTCATGTCGATCGTGGTTATCGCCAAAAAAAGCAAACTGTTAATCTCTTTCTCTACAATGTTTCACCTCGACGAGGTACCGACAACGACTGACCGCTTTTGCGGTATCGCGAACACGTTAAATCCTTTTCTGTATCGACCATTGTTAAGCGAGCTGTCCTTGTCTATCACTACGAATCCGTAATCGTGCTGCCAACATTCACGACAAAACGCGCAAAATTCATCGTACGACATGTCGGTATTCACGTGATCGTTGTACACGTGTTTCAGATTGGTGCCATCTTGTTTGAATAGGATCAACAGGTTCGCGTTGTCGCGTATCAAATGTTTGGGTATTCTCGCGTAGGTCTGACAGAGATAAAAGCAGTCAACGCTCGAATGCCTGCCCATTGAAAAGTACTCTCTCACCGCGTTTTGCTTGTCGCATGCCACGTCATCGAAGACGAAGATCGAGTTTGGACACGCATCGCTCGGCGGAATGACGTCACTGTTGTTGGAGAACGTGAAGTAGCCGATTCCATCGATCGATGTTAATAAATTTTCTAGATATCGATATTTCGGCTGCTGTAGCGACTTTGAGTACACGTACACGTTTTCGAAACGTACACCGTGCGGACTTTCCAACAAGCTTATCAGAACGTTGGTTTTACCGCAATTCGAGGGACCGCAAATGATCGCGCGTATAGTAGTCGGTAGCACCGTACCGTGCCTACGCTTCTCCGCATTGCCCCCCATCGACCGTGATCTGTCGTCGTAATTCGTCACGCGTATGGCTAACGGCTGTTGCACGAACTTCATTTTTCACACTGCCGACTGGAGGGCTGAATCAAGCGCCTATTTATAGGTGCGCGGAACCGCGAGTCGCTCAGTAGCAAAGATGTTCGTCCTGTTGTCAAGACCATCCGATATTTGCGATTTGAGCGCCGAACAGTTGCAATTTGTGCCCAAAGCTGTTCTGTTGCAAATTTGCGGTGATCACATTCATTACGTCTGGGACAAGGAACATATAAAGGCGGATTTGGAGGTTCAGACCTATCGTCGCTGTTACGAACATTACAATCAACCGTGGCAGCAAACGCACATCGACGGTCCCGCACCATTGATAAAGAATTGCTACGAATGCCAACGAAAATAGGCGGAGGCCTGTTAAACCGCGCGATAAACGCACTTCCAATCGAATTGCATATTCCAGGCTATCAGTTTTGCGGTCCGGGCACTCGGCTGGAAGAACGATTAGCCAGAGGTGATCAAGGTATTAATCCATTAGACGCGGCGTGTCGCGAACACGATATAGCGTATTCGCGTAGCAACGATCTCATCGACAGACACGCGGCGGACAAGATACTCGCCAAGAGAGCGCTAGAACGTGTCATCGCGAAAGATTCCGCTCTCGGAGAGAGAGCTGCCGCTACAGCCGTCTGGGCGACCATGAATGTCAAGCAAAAGTTAGGAATGGGTTTGAAAACCGTGAATAAGAAGAAGAAGAGAACATCGAAAAAACGGATACTTCCAGCATCGAACGAGGAGGTGTATTACCGATTCTACCGTTGCTGGGAGTTCTCGGTTCTCTGGCTGGCGGGGCGGCGGGAGTGGCAAAAGCCGTGAACGATAAC